>VYZQ01009492.1:11831-46360 GCA_013400655.1 Mystacornis crossleyi
CACATGTTGAACAGAAATAGTCTTCTTTGTGTCCCAGATTTTCTTATTCATTTGAAGTACCAAAGACTTTGACTTGCTATCTCCACAATAAATTACCCTAAATCAGCTTAAGCTATCTGGTCCATATATCACTTAATATTTTTTAAGTGGCTTGAGTAAAAGGACTTTTGGTTTTAGGTTGCACCCTTACACCATGGCCATGTTCCAGGGTTCATCAGGTGGGCTGTGGGACAATCCTGACAACATTCTCCATCTCAGATCTGAAATTAGAAGCGCTGCAGATACTTTATCACTGTTATTATCTTGTTATAGAATTGTGCTGAATTGGAGGAATATCTGTTAAAAAAAAATCTCATTTTCCACTCAGTCATTGACCTCCGTGTTGAGAACACACACATGCACTCATAAAACCAAATTATATTATTAAAATACATCTGGACTAAGAACTTGGATTAAGACTGATGACCAGGCTTTCACAGGCTCCCCAGCTGACTTTGGCAGTACACTCCAATCACAACTGGCCAAAGTTGGCTTCACTCCAATGCTCAAAGGTTTTATTCCTTAAGATGATGTTTTTTAAGAGGGAGTTCTCCACCTGTTCTCATACTAAGAGGAAAACTGGTTAAAAGTGGTTCATTTATTTTCCCATTCTCTTTATGTGAAGCAATTTCCCAAGAAGAGTATAGGAAAATAAAAGGACAGTTTCAGTGTTTACCCTCATTTTCAGACTCAGAAATATTTCTTTTCATGTAACCATCATGTGTGACTGCTCTGATCAATGTAAATATTTCTACAGCACTTTAGCCGTGGACCTTAATCACTTCTACACTGAGTTCAGGACAGACTCAGTCCTGGGAATAGGTCACTCAGTGCTCCAGATTGTTTAGAATAACCCTGGAAATTACTTAAGAACCACAAAATAATTACGTCTAAAATGAAATTAACGTATGCTAGTTTTCTTTGCCTTTTTCCTTTCCCCTTATCTTTTATTTACAGCCATCCTTTCATTATAAACAAGGTCATCCTAAAATTACAAAGATACAGTCAAACATATGCTTTGGGGGTTTAGTGCTAACCCTGTACAGTTAGTCTTTTTATAGGGAAACCCTAAAATTAAAAAGGATTTTGTCAAGTCCAGAGGCCTTCCCAACGTATTTCCACAGAGCAAAAAGCCTTCTCTGGTGAATGAGCACCCTGTTATAGTGAGCAATCATTTGGCAGCATAGGTTATTTTAATGGACACATCACTTTAAACGGAGCCTTCACCATCTGTTCTGCCCTCTAATTACAGATGCAAAAAGAACATAATTCACAATTGCATCATAAAAAAGTAAGATATAAGTGATTTAAATGCATGTGTATGTTCTTTATTCAATGCAGCATGCAGCTGTTATGTTGTTTTCATGTTTCAGACACAAATCAGGATGAAAATGGTTCTCCTTTGATAGAGAGAATTCCCTCACACAGGACATTTTGTGTTCAGCAAGCAAGAATTTGCTAAGGGCAAAATCCCTACCTTTTCACATAAAAATCAAGCCCGGACTCTGTAAAAGGAAGATGGAATTTATATCCCTCAGCCAGTGGATGCACAGGGCTCTGAGACAGCCTGTTCACAGCTACTCACCTGTAGTACTGACAGCAAGAGCAGTGAGCAGCACTCCACGAGGTTAATCCAGAGGGTGGCCACGTCCTGGAGGGGTTAATCCATTGCTATCTGGGGGTCAGAATGCACACACATACAGAGAACTTATTTTTTCATTTTTTTCGGGGTTTTTTTATTCCTTTGGTGTCACCGCAACATCTTTCTCCCAGCATCATCACGCCTGCTTCACAGTTCAGCTTATTTTAATTCCCTGGAGAACACAACCTTGTGTTTGACCTGTAACCCAACATTTCGGTTCCCTTGAGCACCTTGCTGCAGGGCAGGAGTCATGGCAAGGCTCTCCCTCCAGCCCACTGCACCGGGCTGGGTTTCAGCCTAATAGAAGATTTCACAGTAGCTGCACAGTATATAGCTCAAAAAGAGAAATTGGAGAGTTCCTGCTGAGTAGGAATTCATCCATCAGCAGCAGCAAAAGGCAGGAATATGCAAGCAAATAATCCATTCTTAAACTTAAATGATGCCATAAAATGAAAGAAATGCCAATTATTCTCAAGTGAGTCAAGATAGTTAAAATGCAACCTTTTATTGGACTAACAAATGGGTTAGAAATGAAGCACACAAGCTTTCAGGACAAAAATGTATTTTCTTCAGGTGTTGGCAGCTTTTAAATTGAGCTATAGTCCAATCCAAGTTTTTCTTAAGGATCAATATGACTCCAGACATTTTATTCTTTCTTCTTTTTTTTTTAGTCTTTTTGATCTAATAAGTTTTCTTTAAAGATGGCTGTTATTTTTTATCTACTTAGAAAAAAAAAATCCAGTTCCAAATGAACAATATTTTATTTTTTCACAGGCCCATAAAATTAGGATGTTTTTCTTTGCAGCTTCAACAGGAAAACTAGTTTTAACAGAACATTTTTCTATGTGTAGTCCTTCTTAAAATTAAAAAAAAATACTTCTCATTTCTAGTTGGAGATTCTTCTTTTAGGGCTTTGCTTGTCTTGATACAAGAAGTTAATATCTTGATTTAGCTACCTATTTAAATAAGCATCTAACTTTAAACATAGAGCAGTCTTGGATTATTTTAGGAAAACTACTCTGTGCTTAAAGTTAGAAGCATGTTTAAATGTGTATTGTCAATATACGTTACCATCTCAACTTAGTTGACTCCAGAAGTTGTTTCCAACTCCCTTTCATTGCTGTGGAGAATGAACTAAAAGCCAGAAGGCCTTAACAGATTCTACGGCTTCTCTTCCCAGACTGAGCAGTCAGTGGTCCTACCAAAGTCAGGTTTTATTAGATGACAGAGACTATTGTATAAGGTGAATGTGAGAAATATTTTTGTCTCACCATCTTTAAAAAAGGGATACAAATGTTATCACCTTTCTTTGAAATGTCCTGAACTCTGCAAATTTTAAAGGAATTCCACATGAAGCCTTCAAAAGTTTTAAATATTTTTTTTATAGGTAAAGTGAATGAAAAAATGGAATTGTGAAATTCCCATTAGCTATTTTTGTCTTTCTCTTTGCAGTCAGTTTATGAGGTAGTCAAAATATTTCATCATTCAAAATCCTCATCAGAAGTAATTTGCTTTTTCCTTTTTTTTTTTTTTTTTCCCTATCCCCCAAATATTTTTCAGTTCCTCGTCTGTGTGCTGCAGATGTCAGCTCTGGGAGAACTCACATGTGGTGGGGATCTGGCTGCAGTGAAGGACAGGACACTCCCGACTATCTTACACAAGGCGTTGGACCACTCTCCCCATATGTCATGGTGTTACAACCACTATAGTCAATTCCACTTGATAGCTGAGCATATAATATGAAGTAAAAGAAAATTGGTTAGGTATGTTGGACCTCAGACAGTTAAGACTTAAATGTAAGTCAGAAAACTTCAAAATCAATGAGACTTTTTACAAGGCAACAATTCAGGGAAAGAGTTCACAGTGCCAAGACAGCTGTGTACTGGGAAGAATCCTTGCTGCCTCTTTGGAATAAAGCATATACTGGAAATAATGCAATGAATCAACTACTTAATATGAAAAATTACAGTAAAACATCCTTAAAATAACAGAAGGCTCTGCCAGCAGTTCCAGGCTTGGTACTGGTAGAGTGAAAGATGCTGCATTTCTTCCGAGTAAGCTATTACTGTCAATTCCCAAGAAAAAAAGTATTGACCAGTGCTGGACTTTCCCAGTGTCCTAATGTTCAGCCAACATAAACAGTTGTGATCAAGTCATTATTTGTCTCCTTTCCAAGACAGTTTTCCAACGTATGCTAATTTGTTTAGAGAAAAGAATTGTATGGAGGAGGATGCCTATTTAAGCTCAGTATCAGTGATTTTCCCCAGGCAAACAGAAGGAAAATCTTGATAGCAGAAACTTGCAATGTTTTAAATAGCTCCTATAGAAAGACTGGCTCTGGATGGGATATCAAAAGGCTATTTTTTTGGGGCTGAAATGAGCTGGTTTTGACCTGGGTTTGGGATCGCAGCAGGGAGTGGGAGAAAGGAGACACATCTTCATGTTCTTCAGTCTGCTTGTTCATTCTTGGGGGAATCTGTCACACCCCTAGGGATGCTCTGATCCCAGCCAGCTGGAACAGTCTTACAACAAGTTCTGCCAGCCCCGACTGTGAGAATGTCCTGAGCCTTTTTCAGCCATGCTCTCAGCCCTCCACTTTTCACAGGGCAAGGAAAAGGTGGCACAGACCCAGCTCTGCTAGTTTTATATTGCACAAAGACACCTCTGTGAGAGAGGACTCTTGTTTTGGCTGCTTGGGACCATTTTACTCTGCTTGAAGGAGGGGTCTGCCCAAGTTCGTCAATTTTGCTACTGAACATTTCTTAAACTGTTGAAAAATAACACAATAATAGCATTTGGAGAGCAGGGAGAGAAGAAGGGGGAGAGCAAGAAAACCCTTCTTATCCTGGCTATGGTTTAGAGCTGAAGATCTCTCTGTACATTAGGCAGCACATCCCCACAGGGGTTGTAGAGACAAGTTAGGCGAGGATGAAAGGAAGATCATATCACCAACTTTCTGCACATGCTTCTGTGCAGATCAGATAATCCTGTCGTGCTAAAGGATTGCCCCTTCCAAGGGGCTGACTCCAGTTGCATGGGGGAAACATGCACCCAGTGAGGCAGGGATCTCAACACCCACTCCCCACAATGCAACTGAAGGGAAAGAGGTGCATTAAGGCCCCTAAATGACTCAATGCCTCCCCCCACCTCACAGACATAATCTTTACGCTGCTCTAATTCCAGCACCTACTTGGCCCTCAGCCCAGTGAAAGGCTCGACCTCTTTCCAGACCTCAGACACGCATTTACATACAGTGCAATGTGTCTGTGTACGTTAGAAGACCTGCTGTATAATTTTAGTGCCTTTCCTTTCAGTGAGGTCATGGAACTATGGGCACCCAGGGAAAAAAAAATAAAATGCTAAGTATAAGGAGATGGAGTCAGATTTTTAAAGATACTTATATAGGTGCCAGCTGGTTTTCTAAGCTGCTTTAGCCCCTAATTTCAGGTGACTTCAAACAGCTTTGAAAATCAGACTTTAGTAGCCTGAGTTGATTTTGCTGACTGTGAAATAAATCTCAATTGATTTCTGGAAGTGTGAGTGAGCAAAGAACACCCTCAGCAGCCTTTGACTTCAGATGATGCTCAGTGCCCCAGAAATTAGGTCACTCAGTGCTCAGGAGAATCACTGAAAAATGCAGGCACAGAAAGAAGTGGGTAGTGTTTGCTGGGGTGACTTGGGAAAGCAAGAAGNTTTGTCACTGGCTCTTTGGGGTTAGCAGTTTTGCCCAGGACTGTTTTTGCTGCCAGACAGTTGTCAAATCCACTGGGCATTTTTTTTTTCTTTCTATTGAAATGCACAATACAGTAATGGGGTACTCAGTTATAACATTTGCAGAGGACAAAGCTGAGGCCAAAAAAGCCTCTTTTCCTGCATATCCCTCATATCTTACAGAACTGAATTTATTTTTGAAATACATGATTTCCCATCTTCTGTTTTGTTTCCAAGTCCTAAGGGCTGATAGAACTCAAAACAGCCCAAGAGAACTTGCCTGTCTTTATTTTCTTAGATTTACCGACAACTTATTAAACAGACACAAACCCCACTATTTAAGCATACAAGTCAGCCTTTCAAGTCAGTCCAAGATCACAGGTCAACGAAAAGCCAAGAAACTAGACTAGGCAACAAGGCCTGAAAAACTAAAAAAATTGTTACCTCAGAAAATGGAAGTAATCATAGTCAGGACGGACCTTTTCTTGAGACTTTCTTTCCACATACTTCTGTACAAAAAACAGCTACAGGTGCTCCTAGCTCTTGACTTTTTGCACTGGGGAGTTGCCTAGTTCAGATTGAACCAGTCTGACTTAAATACCAAAAGCAATCTAGCATAGATCATTGGCCAGATTATTTTGTTTCTCTGCAGCCCTCATGTCCCAGGTCTAACATTTATTTTTCTTCCAAGTGTAGAATTCCCCTTAATACATTTTTAATTAGCTCATTCATCCTCTGTGGTGTTGTTACCACTAGTCCACCGCAGAGAAGGAAAGGGAAGGGTCAAGCCGGACAAAAACGAATGATTTGGGATGTTCTGCTCATTGTTGAAGGAGTGAGTCACTGTACAGGAGGACACAGACATATCCAAAAGGGCATTCCACAGCCAGTGAGCATAATACCAGACAGAGAATACCCTAAACAGCTGAACTTGGCTATGGCCTACCAAGTTCAGAGATGAACGAAGCCTCTCCACATCTAAACTTCCTCCATTACTGTCTGCAGTGGTAAAGACGCTACTATTTAAAACCTGCCTCCAACATATATTTTGATTCTATCTACTTTTCCAGGTGAAATACTTATGNAGACAACAAAGGAACTAATGAGTGACCATTTTGCAAGGCAATTGCTTGCAGACACATTCTCACAAGATTTTCTCCAGGAAATTGCCACAGAAAATTCAAGACTTCTTCCTGGTGTAGATCTTGTGGGAGTATTTAATCTTTTAAGAGGTGGTGGGGTTTTAATTCATACATTTTTCAGTTTCTTTCCAAGCTTTTCAGGCCATTTCCAGCTTTCCCACGAGAAAGAGAAGAAAGCCACCATAACAAAGCAGGAAAAAATTACAGCCCACCTCGTTGCTGGGGAGGAGGTACCAGGGCTTGGGTTTCATCTCTCCTCCCTTTGCCCTCTACTACCTCTAGCCTGTCCCCTCCCCCAAGGGAAGGAAGGTGGTTCTAGCTGCTCGAGGTAATAAAGTAAGGCCTGGGAGGAAATGTTGTCTTTTGGGAAAAGGCAAAATTGTGTGACTGCATTAAAGTCAACACTATTTATCTTCACCTCTTGTCCTACGGGACGACAAAGGGACACAACTGTTAGACCCAGCCCCTCTGTGCAGCTGCAATGCAAAGAGGGCAGGGACTGGTACTTTCAAGTGTCAGACCTTTTGTGCCCAACTACTAGTTTATGAGGCTGATGTCAAGCATCTCACTCAATGAAGTCTTTGTCCTAGGTGTATAGGGCAGGACAGTGGAAAAACTACCCTGTCTTATATCCCAGGCTCATCCATCTTCTGCTCACCCGGTTGCTCCATTTTTATTTTTTTTTTTTAGGCTACCCATTGCATTGCTAGTAAGGATTCCCCCCTCCCGGGTTAATGTACTGGAAAATTGCTCTGCATGTTTATGTGGGGGTCCCTTCCAACTGAAAGAGAAAAGGAAAGAGGAAAAAAGACTATTTGGAAAGAAGAATATTTTTCCCACTGAACTCACAGGGCAGACCCCAGCTTGTGGGTTCTGACCCTGATTAAGAGAATTTCAATGACCTGCTAGGAGGTTTATTGTGAAGTTTGGCAGAATGCACTTCCGAATGAAATTTTTTATTATTTATAATCACAAAGGTGGATTTCAATGGTCTACATTCCTCTCCTTCCCCAGTCTACTCACTTCGACCCCAACTTTAAACTACCACAGATCACCTAGATCCAGTTTGCTTCAGTTCTCCTCCAGCTCCTGGACCTCAGCCAGATTCTCTGTTTTGAACCAGTCCCTGTTGTGTTTCCTTGTTTTTTTTTTTTTTTTTTTTCTCTTTTAGGCATTTGAAACTGGGTTGCCCAATACAAATTTAACTGTTGTTGACTTTGGACTCAAGGATAGGGCAACACAAGTGACAGCACGATACGAGATAACTTGTAGCTGCCGCTGGATAAAAATAGCCAAAATATACGCCTACAAACAAAAAGTTTCCAGTGTTGAGGCTGTTTTTAGCTGAAATTAAACTTCACGTGGTCTCTGGGGTTTGAGCTAAGACTAACTTTGGACAGAAGTGAAATACCATGAATGTCACAAACAGTGTCCGTAAACAAGCTAAAAATCAACAATCCTATTTTCCCAGGTCCAGAAGTGCAGTCACTTGCTGTATGTTCATAGATACAGTCAGATTGAATCTCATAAGTGACTGGGATAAACCCAGGTACTAAAAGGAACTTCTTAATGCATTGAAAATGCTCAATGCCCATTGTTAGTGCTCAGGTGCTTTTCTGTTCCCTTTAAATGGGGTAGTATTTTTTGTCCCTTGCTCAATGACATAAACATAACAATAAAATCCTTCATCTAAGTCTGCCTCCCCAAAGCTCTGGTAGTGGGAAAAATATCCACAACTGCTTATTTATCCTTATTTCAGCAACAGTGTGTCCTGCTGTCTAAGAACCAACCTCTTTCTAGTTAGTGGAGGGGAAAAAAAAAGGAGACTTTTGTAAGTAAAAGGTCTTTAGAGCACCTTTCTCTTGTTCCATACAGTTGGAAGAAGATCTTTCCAGTTCTGGGATTATAGTTCATAAAGTGATGTCATTTCTGGTTATTGATACTCAAAAGAGAAATTCAAATACAGCCGTGAGGGGGCATTAACTCCTCCTGTATTCAATAAGGAATTTCCATACATGGGGTGTTTTGGTCACAGAATCTACCACAGAAGTTAGAGCGAGGCCCTACCCTTTCTTTAAGCTTCTGGTTACATCTTGGCATTTGCTTTTTCATTGCTAAATATAGATGCAGGCAGGGACGAGGGGCTTGATTCAGATCAGTTTATGACTGATAGTGTGCCCAGACCAGGGGGTGGACTGAGCCTCACCTCCCAGAGCAAGGACTTCCACCCTTCCTACTCTCCTTTTCAGGAGTCAAGTGACATCAAACACCTCATGACCTCCTATCCTGGCCAAACCATTGGCATGGTTGACCTGTTTATTTGGGGAGAGCATAAAAGAATTTTGGCAAAAGTGACAAACCAGGCTCAGATAAGGGGAAGCCTTCAAGTCAAACACAAACATTAATATGAACACCCCTAATCTCCTGGTTTGTCCCTTTCCTTAGGCAAAGGTCAGGAGCATTTGGTCCCCACAGACCCTTAACAAGCAGATGTTACTGTAACATGCCCAGGGAATCAAGCATAAATACGACCCCTGACCCCAGTTGTCAGCTGATCCGCTGAGACTCTTAGAAATATACTCTTAACTTTTATAAATTCCCACTTTTTCCCACCGTCCCACTCCATTCTTTCCCTCCCCTCTCCCTTGTGTCTCCCAGACCCGTAGCTGCTGAGCGGCGCTTGCACAGTTGCTCGCGGCCTGACCCCTCTCTTCACCCGGGTCAAAGGCCCGAGACCCAGGGCAGGGCTCTTTTCTTGCCAAAGGCCAGCTGATGAATCATTCCCAACTTGAAGGGAACAGAGGAGAGGGGAGGAGTTTGTCTCTCAAAAGGCCCTCAAACAACTGTGGCCTATATATCAGCATTTACACTATTCTGACACTCTCAAAAATTCACTTTCCTTTCTGGGAGTGGCAACAAAAAGTGAAGGGGGGAGGGATGCAGGAGCTGAGAGGCGCTCCCTGGTCAGCCTCAGAAAATGCAGAGCCTGGTCCCGATGGCAGCAAAGGGGTTTTCCTTTGTCTGAAGGGGGATGTTAACATGAGCGTCCTTCATTTCAAAAAATGTTCCTGTTAAATAGAAAAACGTGGGAGGAAGGAAAGGGGGGTTTCCAAGGAAAGTTTGGGCAAGCTGCACCTGACAGACCAGGTCCTGTCAGACAAGGCAGCTTTGTCCAGAGGTGGGAGCGGGCAGTGTTTCACAGTAATCAGAGGACAGCCCCTTCTCCTTCCTCTCAGCCCCATGCGGGGTTCAATTTTTTGCCTGTAACATCCAACCTCTCTTCCTGCCAGATGATCCAGAGCAGACCTGCAGAGCTCATCTGCGCAAAAACCTTTCAGTTCTGGACTGTGTCACACCGTCTACCACAGAGGGACTCTCATTCTAAATGAGCTGCAGGAATCACAAAAACCAAACCCAGACACCTTCCAGCTCCACTGAGACATTGCTTGGGTTTTCCAGCGTATCCACCTCGGCATGTGTGACTCAGGCCCATGAGCATCTGGAGACCGCAGACGGAGGGATGCGGAACGCTCCTGAGATGATGTTTATTTCTGTTTGATTCCCTTCACCTTTATAAAGTCGTAGAGACATTTTTGGCCTCACACCAGGCTTTGATTTGAAGTGGGGATTTCCCTGTGTGGTTCACATTCCCTCTCCGGACACTGTTAAACAGTAACTGTGGGGGATGACTTTTACCCCTGGCTAACAGGATGCTCGGGCAGACAGGGCTGTGTTTCCACAGCACCTCGACAATGGCTGCCTTCCCAGCTGGCCTTTCTCCTACTCCCACTCAATTATTTGATTCTAACATCATATGAAATAACATGGGTCTTCCTTTATTCACCCCAAAAAGATTTAAGCTGTTAGTTTCCCTTTGTCAAAACTGGGTCCTAACCTAAAGAGAGGGAAGGGGAATCTCCCTGCTCCCAGTGCAGTTTAGGAATTTGCTCAGCCTCGTTTTCTATTTTTTGCCTTAAATACATACCATTATTTTGTCTGCAGCTGTTCTTTTAAAAGCATTTTTTTTGTGCAAGGTGATCACTTTCATAATTTAGAAATATTAAAATATCTCATAGAGCATTATCCAGGTCTCTTTCCTGCAGAATTTTGGCTGGATGTATGTGTGTCAACAAGTTTCAAACATTCTCCACCACACATTTGATTGTCTCCTGATTGAGTTATGAACATGGTATTATTTTGAATAGCACTTTCTGAAGTAAAATCCTCTATTTGTCTTTGGTCTCCTTGTTTAGGTGGACACCATTACAGTTTCCCAATTCTTCATGGTAGAATCTGTGATTTACCCCATCCTATGAACTGGTGTTAATGGCTTACTAACTATCAGTTGCAATATGGGGCTTGATAACAACAAGCCATCAGTTACTATATATCTTTCACAATCATTTTAAGACAGAAGAGCAAGACTTCATACTCATGTGAGAGAGGGTTTGCATCTTTTATTTTTTTTTAGGTTTTTCTTAACTGATGTACATGTGTATTAGGGTAGGAAGTTTGAGAATGGGTGTGATCTACATGCTTTGGAAAAAGAAAGGAGTTTAAAATTTAAAAGCACACATCAGTGTAGCTTGGTGGTGCATTCTATAAATCACAGTCTTGATTTAATAGTCTATCTACTGTGGACAAGTAAGAAACACGGGTTTGCTCACGCAAAGACATTGCATCCTGGTTCCGAAGAAGTCAGTGAGAATTTTGCCATTAACTTTAAATGAAACTAAGGCTTCACCTCAAAGCTTTTAATCAAAAAGTGTGAGCTAACGTGTTCAAACAATGCCTTCGGATCCCAGTCAAGGCAGAGTCTAAGACTCTGGCAGGAAAGGCTCTTATTCAAAAGCTTTTTGTGCAATCTCCTGGTTTCAGAGAGATGGCTGCAGGCCCCAGTTCTGACCTCCTGGGCTGCTGGTCATTCACAGCGTTTTCCCTCAGCAATACCCAGCCTTTTGGTTTATCCTGCAGTGGCCTTGCAATAGAAGAGCACATCTGCATGAACCAGTGGCTCAGTTACTGTCGTTATTCCTCCTTGGGACGTAGAAAAATCTGTTTTCTACACCGCCTTCCAACTTATGCAAAATTCAGCAGCAAATTTCTTCTCTCTGCTACAGAGGTTACACTTACTGTGGGTTTCTCCACAAGTACACTTATCTTTACCTGGACTCTCTTGATATACAAGCCCTGATGGTTATCCTTGAGATGACTCGATTTTGTCCAGATAGGTGCCTATGCTTATCTGTAAGCCATCTAATAAGAATCCCATCATCATGTACTAGATCAGCAAATGATTTATACTTCAAATCTTCACCATTCATTGTAAATAAAGAAATAAAACAAGCATTTAGGGGAATACAGTAAGTAGACTAGGAGAATATTTGGTCTCAGCATGGTCAAAAATAATTTTGTGCATAAACATCAGAAAGAGAATGAAAATCTCAAAGTTCAGTGGACTGGAGATTGTTTTCTGGTAGTCTGACTTTGAAATCTTAGTAGAAATGAATTTTCTCAAGAGCCATTATCCCTCCAGGGGTATTTTATCACTTTATAAAATCTTCAGATGATCCAGTAGCATTTTTTTTCCTGGGACTGGTTTAGTCTGTGCTGGGTCCAGCCCATGATGTAATTTCTAAACTAGATACAGCCCTAATGGAGAGAGTATCCACAAAAGTAACTACAGCATTTCCGTACACATAACTCACAATTAAGATCAAGACAGGAAATGTTTTTTCCATTACATGTGTAAATACAACATTTTAAAAAAGCTTTCCTATCTCAAGTCAAGACTAAAGGTTAAATAGCCAATATTTTTAGACACTAAAATTCCACACATTCACTAAGAAGAAGAGGATTTAATTCCTCCTCTAATTCTGTATTTTCTTTCACATGAATTTTCCTTAACTTAACTTACATTGCCAAAAAAACAACGGAGTTTGTTCCAGGCAATGGCAGAATTTTTAGAAAGTCTTGAAGTGAAGCAGTTTACCAGTTTCATCAACCCTTTTTTTTTGAACAGTTTGGCATCTCAGGGGAGGAGCACTGTTCATTGGGAGAGGATTTGCTGACAAACCTCCTCTGATGACAAACCTTATTTGCCTCCACTGCAGATACATTATTTAGGTTCAGAAATACTTCTAATTATATTTGCTGCTGTATGCACATCTCTGAATAAGTATGAGCCTGTGGGGAACTCATGAAAAATGGGTACATTTGTCCTGGGTGACCCCCTGTAGCATGACACAAGGCAAAATGACAGTAAGTTGTGGGAAAAATGTCATTTGTGAGCACAGCCTGACTCTACAGATCTGCTGCTTCAGACAATGTGGTGTAAGGCACAACTTTGAGGATTGTCCCCAAGTCACTGAACAGAGTGCAACAGATCCCCTCCATGTAATGACTTAAAACAGCTGAGATCCAGATCCTGTGGGCTCTCCCCACATCAAAAGTCAGTCTTTGGAAATCAGAATCTTCTCATCAGTGTAATTTCTTACCATAACATGGTTTCAAACTTGTTTCCTGCTTTTTTCTCTGTTACTTTTTGCAACACAGTCCCCAAGGTCTGATTTATTTATTTTGCCCAAATCTCATGCCTAGACCACTTTTATTAACTGAAAAACCATTAAATTAGATTGAACAAAGCTGCTAAGGAATGACAAACCTTTTTTCCTACAGATTAAATAACACTTGTGGGAAAATAAAAGCTGCATGTATTTCAAGTCTCCAAATTTTTGCAGACTTCTGGGGTTTTCTCCCTCCACGTTTGCTTACTCTCTTTTAGATTTCTAGCCTCAGTTACTAACACACTACACAAATAGCAGGGGTCAAGGCTGAGGGCAGAAGCCTAACAGGTGAAAGGTTGAATAACTTGAAAGTCAGAAAGTGCACTTTTCAAGAAGTTTAACAGGTTTGGGACTTCTCAAACACTCACAAGCTGTTCTCTACTTACTTGGCCAGGTCAATGCTGACATTACAGTTTTGATGGTCACATGTTTTTTCTTTCATTGGCTTTCTACACTGTCTGTCCAATTTTGTCCTTGCTCTTGTAAACCTTTATCTTTTTACTGAGGCATATCCATCTTCTCATTCCTTTCTTTGCTGTTTGTCCGTCCTTTTTTTTTTTTGTTTGTTTGTTTGCTTTTCTGGGGTTTGGGTTTTTCCCCTCTTTTTGCTTTTGCTTCTTCTATATGAATAAGTGCTAAAAGACCAGGTACTGGGGGCTATGTAGTATCTGCAATACTGATGCCACTGTCCACCTGTGCTGGGAGAAGCTACACTAAGGCAGAGCGTACTGAATTTTAAAATCTGTTCTGAGTCCTTGAAAAAAGAAGTCTTCCCTTCGCTTCATAATTTGGATAGTTTTTGCATCTGATGGCAGTAGAAAAAATAAAGCAAATTTTCTCAGTTTGGATATATTAACTGTGAGAAAATGGTATAACTTTCTGTCTAAACAAGGAGTTGTTTTGTTCTCTGTATGGCTCTGTCTTTGTTGTTGTGCTTCTTTTTATTTGTTAACAAAATGCAACCAAAAATTAATTCCAGATATAAGGAATAGAGAAACTTCTGAATTATTTCTATATCTATTATAAATACTGCATCTGACCTAGTTAACTGTTTAGGAGTTTTTTATTCAATGTCATGAATTTTAGGGAATTGCACAAAAAATATCTGAATTCAGATAGAGTTAAGGTAGCAGCAGCAAATATAAAGTTTCCCAAGTACATGACAAAATTGGGAAAAGCTGGTTCCATGTATATCAGGAGGATTGGGACAGGTATTCTGTCTTCCAGAACCAGGACTGTTACCTGTTGAAGTCCTTTGCCAGAAGGAATGGTGAAACAGTAGTGACTGAAGACAGATAGACACTGAGGCAAGGTTGCTTGCAGTTGCTTTCAATTCCAAGACATACAAGGAAAATTTCCAGGTGCAGGCCTCCCTCTTTCATTTCGTTTTCCCCTGTGGCATGCTCATTGCCTAGCAATCATATTTCAACTCCTATGAGGAATGGAGACAGTCTGGCCATTGTTACCAGAAGCAAATGGTGTTTAGAGCTAATGACCAAATCAAAGAGCTCCTACATGAGATCCAGAGCTTATTCCCAGGAATAAACTAGCAAGAGACCAAATGGACACATGAGGCCAAGCACACCCTGTGCTCGACCTCTGGAAAACTGTCAGGGAACATCAAATATGAAGAATGCCAAGCATCTAGCAAACAGTCACTGAAGCCTCAGTTTGCCTGCAGTGAATGCCCACAGGAATTTCAGTCCTGCCTTTGCTAAAAAGCCAGTTCTGACCCTGTTGCAGGAGAGGTGAGGCCCTTCCATCTGAAAGGTGGATGAGCTGCTTTGCTGAGAGGGCCTCATGGATTGTAGGCATCAGCATTTTGTCCTAGGCTGAAGCTCAAGGTGCCATCTCGGAAATCTCAATGCACTTGAGAAAGATAATTTTTTTTCTCACTTGAATTAATTGCCAAAGTTTTCTTTTTACAGTAAATGGAAAGCAAACATTCATAGAACAAGGGAACTTCCTTGTGCCACAGAACAACATTACCACAGCAGAACAGCAGCTTAAGCTGTGCTTCCCTGTGTTCAGGATATGTACTTTGACCATAGGCCATTCATCATGCGTTCAGCTACTGCTGGTGGTTAGACCACAGACATCCAATTGCTCAGAATTAGCTCCATGACATTCTCTGGTTAAGTCAGTGCACATGGCAAAATATATCATATACTTATGGTTAAACCTTAAATGCAGCTCTCAGAAAGTCCTTTCAGCAGGGCTCCGTGGAGCTGTCTCCTGCAGTCAGCCACCAACTCGCCCCTTGAGCACGGTTGTTTCCAGTGTCTTTTTTCCTGGTCTGATAGAATTAGAAATGTAAGTACCTGGAACAGGGAGAGGAGTAGGCTCGGGCCTGATGGAAACGTAAGGGCTGAGAGCTGCGATCATGTTACTGGACAGACAGCACATGTTGTTTTGACTGATCCTGGAGTGGAAAGGCCACGTTCAGTTAAGCTACCAAAGGTCCACATATATTTCAACTGCCTTTGACCCACCGGCAAATTCAAAGCTGGTCATTGCAGACACCAGAAGCATCCTTCAAGGCTTTAGGAAACACCTCCATTACAGTAAAGACAGATGAATATCAAGCTGTGTTTTTATTAATCCTACAAACAAACACTACTGTGGCCATGGGGTATCTTCCAAAGGTGCAGAGAAGGCGGTGCACTCACTTTGGAGCCACACGGACACCCTGGCATCGGCTGCAGCTGTTTCATGAGTAATAATCCCTTTCATAACAGGGAAACTTTCATCCCAACATCTCTGTATGGAACCACCCCAAGACCCACTTCGTCCTCCAGGAAAACTGGTCTCCAGTCAGATGGTAGACTGAAGTTCAAGTTTTCAGTGTAACCACAGTTTGGTGAGGATGTGTGTGTACAATTATAATTTTAAAAACCCACAATGATACTAAGACCCCCAGCAACCCTGTAGGGAAATGAAATACAGCTCCTTAAATAAACTTCGACTGTATGGAGCAAAAAACAAAGGAGAGGGCATGGGATGGGGCAAGAAATTAGAACACTTTAGGTTTCACATTCAGCTGGTCTCAAAAACCTGATTCAGCTCTGGCAAAGGGAACTATATTCACTCAAACAAAAATTTGTCCAAAAGGGTTGTTTGTTTGGGTTTTTTTAATGGCTTAAATGGCTAAAATTATCAGTTATGCTTCAAAGAGTTAAGAGAAGCCATATTCATGTATTTTCAATTTCACTCAAGTATAAATATTCACTGCACTGTCTTCTTTCTATTAAGTGAAATTTCAGGTATGTGAAATTACCTTGCCTCACAAAATTCCCTTACTTTCATAACACTAATTATAAGTAATTACCTGTGCTGTTCCTTTAAGAATAAGAACATTATCAGCCAGCCCACCTCAGGGAATAAATATGCATCTCACTTTGATGAAATTTGCACACAATACAGGTCAGGTAGTTAATGAAGCCATAAACCATAATATGTCTGAGGCACTAAACATCACCTTATTCATTTGGCCTTGGTGTTTAAGAGAGCAAGAGATGTTTATTGCCATGAGACACCCTCCTCGCCTTTAGGATCACCATTCATAGCCAGCTCTTTGTAAATAAACATATAACCTTTGCAATGGTAATTTAAGACTGTGCAGTAAAGAAGATGCAGTGAGTGCATGGAGAGTGGAAGAGAAGATAAAAAACCTCATGAATAAAGTCGAAGGCTGCAGGCTAAGGTGTTTATTAAGTCCCAAGCTGTTTTTTTCCTCCACTTTTCCTCTCTGCTGAAATAAAAACAATGATTGCTATGATGCTCTAAAATTAGAGCACATTTGTCGTTTTTAAAAGCAGCTAACAACTGAACTTCAACTGTGCAACAGCATAATAGGTGTAGAAAATAGGTCTGCCCCAGGCCTAGCCTCTTCTGTTGTGTAATCAGCCAGTAAGAAAGCAGGAGATCAGACCAGATAATGTCAATTTTCCACTTCAGAGTGGTGAAGGTATAAAAGGTATACATTAAAATGCATCAATGAAATGTTGCAGTCCATCAGACTGACTTCCTGGGACAGAGAGAGTTCACTTTCCAGCCACAGTGCCATGTCTTTAGTATGTGTCACAAAAAAAAAAAAAAAGACAAACCTACATTAAAATGAATGAAACCCTGAATCATAAAAAGGCTTTGCATTTCAGCCCCGGGATGTCAAAGTGTTTTGCAAGGAGGCATGAATTAAACCTTCCAATGTCCTGAAAGGCAGTGAAAGAAGATAACCCTGTCTGGTTTATGGTAAGGAAACCAACACATGGGGCCCTGACCAAGGGCACGTAGCAAGTGTGAGACAGGTAATAGTTAGATCTGATCTCTGCTCCTGTACTTCTTCTTTTTCTTACTCTGAGAAATGCTGTAATAGTTTTCCGAAAAATTCCCATAATTCTCATTAATCACTTTCCACTACTTTTACAGCAGAAAAGGTCTCCACTCTCACATGTCAGAGAGGTTCAAAAAGTACTGCAAATCATCTGTTTTACCACCAAATCATGATGAAATCATGTGTTTCTAGATCTTGCTAAACACTCTTCAAAGAACATGGGTGATCTTTTATCTTCACAAACAGCACAAATACCGACCCCATCATTGCCATGCCTGAAACAGTGCATGCAAACACTGACATGTACAGTTTGTGATTCTTAATTACCTGTTACTATCTGTGGGGTAAGGACTTTTTGATCCATGGAGATGTTCAGCAGTGATGGTGTGAATTATTCAGTGCAATCAACTTGTTGAATCACAGCAGCTTTCAAGCAAACTATTTCACGCAAACTTTATTTCACCCAATAATTTATTTGTGACAACTTTGAGAAACCTCAAGGCCATTCTACTTGTCTGTGCTTGGCACAGGACCCTAAACTACCTTGAGAACCAGCCAATGGCAAATATCAGGAATAGGATATAATCCCTTTCCGCTTCATCTATGTACACTGTGCTCAGCAAAGTCTATCATCATTGTCACCTAGCAGCTCATGAAGTGGAGAATGCCACACCATGAGACAAGTCACTTATGCAGAAAAATCAATTACTAGTTTGCATTGGGATCACAGAGCAAATAGCTGAGGGATTCTGGTGAATATCATCTCATCCCTTTCAAATATTCACACGGTTTGGTACCTCCAGAGGACACCTACACCCCATTGCGTCCAGAGCAACCAGCGTCTGTGGGTTAGAGCATGGACCCGCCCTGCTGGGGCTGGCTGCTAACAAGGAAAGTGGATAGATCCAATAATAAATATGCTATAATGACATAATAAAAGTTTGGGAAATTGCAGGAGTCATGTTTCTCATTCAGAAGCAAACTTAAAATAAACTTGAAAGCCTGCAAACATCACAATTTTTGTCTGATGAAAAAGTCCCGACCGAACAGCCCAGTGAAATGACTTTGCAGAAGTATATGAAAGACATACCACAGGCAAATTGAGATACAAAGTTTGAGTTTTTGATCCCAGAGAGAGAGAGTAATGTGTCCCTCAATTTATCCATGAACTCTGCAGCTGGCAGGGGCTGAGTTCTGTTAGTAATTACCATGAACAGATGAGGGAAGATTTTTTTTTCCCCTTTTATTTTGACCTGCAGTTAAAGAAAATTTGCTTGTTTTATTTTAGGTTTGAAAATGATGAGGCAGCATCAACCTGTGTTTCACCCCAGAGCGGTTGATTTTCCCCTGTCTTCTCCCCCTCCCTTCCTTTCTTTCTCCCCTCCACCCCCCAGCATCTTAATTTATTTCAGACTATGAGTGTGCAGATTCCCAATTTAGTGGGAACAGTTTGCTGCCAAGGCCCTTCAGGGGCTTTCTCTGCAGTTTATTTTCTTAACTACAAGCTTCAGGTTGTTTTGTGTGTGCAAGTGGTGGGGAAGGAAGGAGGGGACTGCATTCCTTCCTCCAAATCTACAACTTGAAAAGTTTGGGTTTGCTTTTAGCCAAGTAAGTTTTGTCCTTCCTTGTCCTGCTCTGTATTTTGTTGTTCTCTTCCTTCAGCAAACACCCAGCTGGAAGCCTCAGTGACTCACGGAGGAAAAGTATTAGACACATTTCTTGTTGAAATGATTATTTGCTTCTGCTCCCTCTTTTTCCCTGTGTGAAATAACTGCTTACAGAAGGGTGACAGGGACAACCCTGGGCTTGTGCTTGCTTTTGCACAGCTGCAGTGGGAATACCTTTTTTGAGATGCTTCCCCATTCTTCAAGGTGGGATACCACAGGAGCCCTGCTTGGATCCTTAGTAGGTGGGACCACAGGTGTACCTAAAGGAGCTGCTCTGGTACTGTTTCAAACAACTTTGATTTTAGCAGCAAAACCAGCAAAATATCAGGTTTTTTGAGCACCTGATATGCCACCAAGCTATTGAACCTATTGACCTCTTTTTTTTCCTAATAGGAATTTTGTCAGGGCAAAAATAATGATGAATTAGCCAGTCAGCCAGGATATCTGAACTACATGTCTGGAGCAAGGGGTGGCCCAGGCAAAGACCCCAAGTGCCCGGGTGATCCCCACGGTGTCCCATGGCAGTGTCCCCTGCTGCCAGAGCCTGGCCAGCAGTGGTGGCACCCAGCATGATCACCCCATTAGCCCCAGGGATTTCCCGGGCGGAAACGCAAGAGGCCTTGCCTCGCTCCAAGTATTAAAAAATGTTGGTTGCTGTTCAAATGGGAGTAAAGCCAAAAGGATAACAAAAACCAAACCTGTTTCCTGCAAACTGGGAAGCTTGTGTTGTAGCAGCCTGCTGCCTTCCAGCCAGGGGACAGACCTGGAGAGGGACAAAAGGTCCCCTTGGGTGATGGTCCCTGTTCAGAGGAGTTGTTCCCCGCTCCAGAGAGCAAAGAGCTCAACACAGCCTTTTCTCCTTGCATCACCTTCTCCAGAGCCCACCTCAACAGGAATAATTCTTGGATTTGCTCTATTTCTGGGTTCCCCAGTGGCACACCCCTTCCAAACGTGGCCGTGGGAAAGGAGAAAAGTGAAGGAGCCTGTCACAATAACTGATAGAGCTCCAATGCCATAAGGGTATCAAACACTCAACCCAAACACTGATCAATCTTTAGAGGAATACACATATATAATTTCAAGCTGTTGAACAGTCACAAATGAAGAGTAAGCACAGGAAACCCCAGCATGTTTTCAACAGTCTTTGAGCAATAATAATAGAGGGTTCATTTCATGGAGGAAATTATTTAATCCAAACTATTCACTCAACTCCAAACACAGGACAGCAATATGAGAAGAATATGAAAGTAGCTTTATTTCTACAAAAAAAAAAAACAATCCCAAGCAGATTTTCTTTAGGGAAAGCAAAGCTTCCCTCCCATTAGCCCACTTCCTGCAATTCCACAGTGCGATTGTGTATTGGGAATATACCCAAATTTATTTTTATGCAGATTACAGTGGTCTCATATTTCCTTAATACAGTTTCATAGCTGATTTCCTTTGCCCATGTTAACCCGAAACTGTTTAACAAATGCCTCACAACCAGCCATTGTCAGGCTCGGGTGAGCTTAGGGACTCTTCTAGTTTGTTGTGGAGGGGAGCTGGGGGTAGTGGTGGTTGCAGGAACTTTTCTTTGTGCTGTTTAAACTGATGAGCTTTAAAGTTGTATAGAGCATTTTCCACATTCCCCGAGATTTCTGCACGTGGTGGTTTTTTACTTGTCCCTTGCCTCCTTTTATTTCGTTACCCCCCAGTGGGTGTCCAGTGCTTCAGGTGATTGCAAGGGATCTGCTTTACTCTTTTCATGGTAACAAATTTAAAAAAGAGTTAAATATAAAAAGGGTTTTCATAGGACTGATCCAGAAGACACAGGGGTGGCTTTCAGCATCTGGTCACAGTGCTGGTCCAAGCCGTTCCTGGAGGAGCTACCTCCATTACATAGGATTGTGCGAGGAGTGGGGGAGGTGAACACAAATAGCAGCAAGGTGTGTGTCTCCTATGAGAAAACAACTCTCCTTCAAGCCCAACAGCATCACCTCTCTCAGACGAAGAGTCCTGCCACAGGACTATGGCAATAGATCCTACATGATCTGTGCTCCATCACCTCAGGGGAAGAGCAGTAAGAGAGGCTGCTTTGGAGGGAAGAGGAGACAGACAGCAGATCACACTGAGAAAGGGAAAATTCTAGCCCAGAAGAATGGGAGGACCAGATCAAACAGAGATTTAAAAAAAAAAAAAAAAAACAAAACACACCCTCATGTGCCATCTGCAAGTCCTTTGTGGTCAAGTCATGGAACAGTGGGACACAAAACAGGAGATGAGAGAAAGAGATATTTCTGCATTTGTTCCCCTCCTTCTAGCGCAATGTATATTGGATCAGTTCACCCAGTTTCTCTAACTCAGGGAACAGATGGTGTCATATTTGAATATAAAATGAGTTTTCATTTGCTTTGCCATTAAAAAAAAAGAAAAAAACACAAACAAACAAGAAAAAAAGAGCTCACCCAAAAATGGTGCTATAGTTTTTTTTTTACAGACCTGTGGTCTCAGTTACAAGCTGAGCTTATTTCAGTTCCCGGATCTAATTTGTGGTCTATTATGGTCCTTTTATGCCTGCAGATGTACAAAATGAAAAAAAGTCCCTTCTACAAATGGAAATACTTTTCTACTTAGACAATGTTCATGTTTTGGGGAAAAGTGAAAAACTGTTTAACCACATTTGGCAGCAAAATTCCAAATGTACAGGCACAGAGTTTGCTGTTGTTGCTCTGTGCTGTGTAGCTTTGAATTCAATTAGAATTCAAACCCACTCCTTTTTTAAGTTTCTGTTATGTTACTGGAAACAGCTTCCGAAATGAATACTTTTCTCATGGTTCCTCTTTTCAGGACCTGTGAGAAGGACTAAGAAAACACGAGAGAGCCCCTTCCTATGGCAATCCCAGGACAAAGATGAAGAAACCAGATTAAACAACACAGGATTTATGAGATGGATGTCTCTGGCTTCTGTTCAACTTTTCTAAGGCATGAGTCTCATCCCTGTAGATTAAACCCTCCAGCTGTATGCCAGTGAGACTTCCTAATGTCGTCATGGGAATCAGTGGAGTTAGACAGTCATAAAAGTAGGCTCATGTAGCAACAGAGGAAGCCAACAGGTCAGATGAACAATCAAGACCTTTTTCTGAGTCTATCTGCAGTCTTTCACTTGCATCACTTTTCCCCTGCTATGATGCTTATAAAAGTTTTGGGCTGCTTGCAGGTGCCAAAATATTCTCAGAATAAATTTGCACTGAATTTGAGACAAGCTGACTGAAGACCTCTCCTGAGTCCCTTATTTTCTCAAATGCCACAATTACGATGTTATTGCAAGTAGAGCCTTTTTTTTCCTCTTTAATTTACACTCTGCTGGCTTACATATTACCCTCCAGCACATCTATAAAAGACCTTGGCTGCTGAGGTGGGGCAGGAATTGAGTGGTTTAGGATTTGGTAAAGGGATTAAGGAGTCTTTCATTTCTAGGTCACTAGTTCAAGACTGTCATGACTGTAGGCTGTCTACTGACCTGTGTTAAATATATTGGTGGATGTCACTTATTCCCTATCAAAAAATCACCACCACATTTGGCATTGATTTGACTTTATAACAGAGTAGGTTTGGTATGCATTAATCAGAAATGGGAGCATGTTGGAAAGCCCAGATCAGGATGTGAAATCTCCCAAGGTTTGAGAATGGATGTGTTTGGGGTTTTGGTTTGACTTCTCCAAGCAAAAAGTCAAGCAGTGAAATGGGGGTTTCAAATTGTCTAGTAATTTAGAGTTGTTAACAACCAAGTCCTACTTTTAATTTTAGCTCTGCTGTTTTCTTATGAAAAGCAGTTTCTTTCCCTACTTCCCACCTGTCAAACTGCAGAAAAGCTCACAGTAAAATACCTTTTTTCTTATTTAGCTTCCAGAGATCCCTGAAGACAGAAAGAAAGAAAAACACAGAAATTAGGAGATTATTAATCTCTCAGTGGTAAAAAAGAACTGTTATCACTTATGGCATATTTTGGCTAAACACTGGAAGAAATAGCGGAAGTTTGAAGATTTAAGTTCATCCAAATTAAAAAATAGAACTCTATTCCCAAATAAATTCAAACATTAGACTTTCAAATAGGTTTTCCGCAACACCTTAGAGGGGAAGGTCCCCTACTTTCTCTTTTTCTCATACAGACTCACACTCTTCAACAGGCTCTTTGACCTTAATGGGATGTTATTTGCTGATTTGGAGTCTCTGTCCCAGCAGTGAGTTCATAATAAGAGTCAGCTGAAGAAAGGTTCTTTCCCTACCTTCCAACAATCGCACATTTTAAAGCATCAAGCTACACGTTGCTTCTGCCAACTCTCAGAAAGATGTCAAATTGAGTAAAAATTCAAAAAGCAGAAAGCTCATTGAAAGTAAACTCAGATAAAGTGTTAAAATGCAGCATTATCTCTGGTTGGGAGGCAGCTTTCATAAACGGCACTGAAAAACAATCAAATTAGAAGATAAATACAACCTGGAAACAGCAGGAGAAGTTATGCCAGACATAAATCTGCTTGTGATACTTTTAATTAAAACTGGATGTGATGCAGTGCTCAATATGATATTTCCTTCATTCCCGTTCATTACTGGGATTACATTTGTGTATTCTGCTCCATTGTAGGCCTGCACCATCAAGTCCAAGGGAGTCCAGATGCAGTTAGCCCAAAACAAAGGCCTAAAGGAGGCAAGCAAGCAGAAAATATTGGGGGAAGGGGAAACAAAAAGAAAGAAAGGGGGAAAAAAAAAAAAAGAGGGAGATTCCCAGTTGCTTTTGTAAGCCTTCACCTCTCACAGCCTCCAGGATGCTGTGGTGACCACATGTTTCATACCTGACCATATTTTGGTTTGGGACCTATTAGCTCTGAGGAATTTTCTTCTTTGAAGTTTGAGATTAAGCATAGGCCTGGTTTTGCTACTTTGCCTGAGCTATTGCGTCCCCCCACAGGGTTTCTGGGTGCTGTCAATAGGTCTTTCTCTTTCCTTAATCTTCTCTTGTGACCAGGTGTGTCCAGAAGTTGAGTTTACTCCTTTTCCCTCATCTCGTTGTGGGCTTCAGCCCTCGGTGGACATGACCAGGCTCTGTTCTAACCCTTGAGCTCAGAGAGAAAACCCAAGGGGTGGCAGAGCTCCTGCAGGACTGTAGGATGCTGGATGTCCATCAGCCCTTAGGTGCAATCAGCACACTGTCTTCCCACTTAAATATTTTGCCATATGTCCAGAATAACTAGTTTATCAAACCAGCAGCAGAAGAAGGAAGAAAATTGTTTACTGGTGTTTTGGGGCAAAGATTTCTATCTGTTTTCTCTGCTGGGAGAGCGTCAAACATTCTGCCATTTTCCAAGTGATGCAGAAACCAAAACAAACCACTCTTTCCCTCTTTAGGCATGCTTGACTCCACGTTTACTAACAGTGAGTATGTTACACTGGTGTGAGGGAAAGAAAGCAGGAATTCAGAGATACTTCCTCACTCTTGAGTTGGATGCTTCCAGCTACAGCTTTTCTGGTCTGCTTCTTCTGAAATCACCATGGCCATCACTTTCCTTGTTAGCTAGAGAAAGCTTAATTTTCAGCTTCAGCAAATTGGTGTTCCCCATGGAATTGGCTTAGCATGGAAAATTCTCATTCCATCCAATTATGACAGCAAAAGTAACACTTGTATGGATAGCTACAATACTTTAAATAGTCCTGATTCTTTAATTTTCCAAGGTGAAATAAGGAGGTAGTTTGATGCTGAACTTAGTTTTGCCTTTGATCTGCCAGGATCTGTACCCCAGCACCGCACACCTTGGCCTGCCTGAGGTTTTGTCCTGATGGAAAGGACTGTAGTAATTCAGCAAACTGGGTGGAGATATTTGCAGGTGATTGGGAAATGGGAAATTTATTTATTTTCTCAAAGAATTTGCTGACAGGCCGAATATTTCAGGATTGTGTGGACTGGAGAGAAAGGAAGACATTTGACTGTTTATGGGAATCCTATTTCCCTTGTTTGGCATGTCTTTACTTCAAGAAGTGGTATCATCACGGGCTGGGGATATCTGCTTACAACTTTTGAAGGAGACCTTTAGTCATAATCTATCAAAGCTTTAAATGAACATGAAACCGAGGAGACAAAATGAATAACTCACCCTAATGGAATAGCAGATGGTAAGATCTCACAGCACATCGTGGTGGTGTTCCAGCATCCACTATATAATGTTTCTTTTTCTGAGCGAGAATAGTGTTCATTCATGTTGTTTAATGTCTACAAGGTCTAGTAGAGACTAAATCATGATAAGAACCACAGACGTTTTGGAAAGCCTGAAATTGGATAAGTGTCAGTCACTATCACCTCCATCAACCTTAACTTCCTTAGTCACAATGCAAACAGCTCTACGTAGTTTTATTTCATCATTTACTGAGGCGGGGGAAAAAATATATCCTAAACACTTCTGGACAGCAGCTGTGGGTGGAAAATATATAGGATGGCAAAGCTTGTGAAGTGTGCAAGAAAAATAGTGCTAGTTAAATATGCCTGAAGATTGGGAATCCCAGGGCATTCATGTGCTTCGGCTCAGAAAAGGGAGGGATGCTGCATTTCACAACAGAAAGTCTTAAAAATAAAATAAAATAAAAATAATTGCTTTGGGGACCCAAGCTAAAATGCAGGTGTTTTGAGGGGAACATAAACATTTTTTCCTAAATGAGGCGTTGAGGGCTGGGAGAAGGGCAGTAAAATTAGTGGAATTACTGCCTGATTTTAACCAGATGATTGCTGCAGTTGGACACCAGTGCCGTTTCATTAGGGACTCTAATTTACAAGCCAGTCGCCGCATTCCAGGGGAATGCAGCAACTCCCCCCGCCCCACGCTCCCAAAGAATGCCAGCACGGAGCTTTATGGCAGCAAAGCCTGACTACACGCTTGCTGGCTTTGGGGCTTGTTTTTGTCATTGCTGCTATTGTGGCTTGTTATTTTAAAGGCCAGCTTGGCTGTAGCCCTGTGGCCAAGCTTTTAGGGAAGGGAGAAAGAGAGTCCCAGTGCCTTAACCCGGGCAGGTAGTCCCAGGAATCTGTATAAATCTCCGCTGGTGTGGAAAACATATGGTCCTTCTACTAAAGAGCTGTCCTGATTTATACATAATGTGCAATCAGATATATTACATCATTTTGGCGTTAGATGCTAGTATATTCCAGATATAAAATGACCCTTTTCCTGGCCTTCCATTAGATCCTAAATTGTCATTAAAGTACAGTCCTGAAAGCCTGAAGCAGGTGACGTTTTGGCCTCATGTGACCTAGCTCAACATAAATTTGTCTGATCTTTATAGAGGCAAATGGCCTAATGAACACTGTGGATAGAGGAGATTTCCATGTAGCCAGCCCTTGGGATCTGGTATTACTTTCAGAGGTATGAGATTCCTGCCTCAACCCACATGGCAAAGCAGAAATGACTTCTTTTCTCTAACAAATAGCACAGCTCTCCTACATTCCTCCCGTTCACCCTGCTTAGCCATCTTCTGGCCATAGCCACACAACATTTTAACATTGCCATGTATCCCCAAGTTTTACTCCTCTGCCACAGTGCAAGTCACCAAAGCCAAAAGAGGGTGATGTATATTCTTTCCTTGTTCCATGGGTTCAGAGACCTCTTTGTAGAGGATAAGCATCCTTTTGACAGATCATTATTTTCTGGTTGCCTCCAATTCCTTCTCACTATTGTTTTTTTCACTGAATTTCACCTTTTTATCCAAAGCTGCAAAGGTTCCCTATTTTGTCCAATCAGCTTCCTTCCCGGTGCTGCTTGCAATTTTCTTTTACATTTTCAATACATCTGAGTTTCATTTTTCCCCAGTGATTATTCTCTTGGCTAACCCACTCCCCACTTTTGGTAGGCCTGCTGAGGTCCAGCAGCCATGGTTAATGTTTGCCTGCTGTTAATCCTCACCCTCACACCTAAATTATGATTAAAATAGTGAACAGAGTCCCAGAGTTGGCGGGGATTTAGAGTCTGTCACCAAGTAGTTATAATACATGAATGCTACATATTAAAACACACAAATGCAGGGAATGAGGTTTCCTTTCTGTTGTAATGTTTATCTCCCATTTTTTTGAGGGCAGCCATTCTGGTTTACCACTGCCACTCTGCTCCTGTCACATCTCAAAAATTCTCCTGGGTTGGATCAGATATCTATTTCAACACAAAACCTCCTATTTAAGATCCAAAACAAATATATTAAATAATGTCCTTCCCCTGAGGCAGGAATGAGCTGGCAGAGCAGGAACTGTGCCGATGAGGAGTAACCTCACATACAAGAGAGGAAAAGAGCAAATCCCCCTTGCATTAATTAATTCGTTCTTCAGGGTGTTGTGTCCTACTTGTGAACCTCTAGTGAAATACTCTGCAGGCCTCATCTCGACTAAATTTAAATTCCCCTGGCCTGCTTGAGTCATTTAAATTCCATCCCTGGAACTGTCCAAGGCCAGGTTGGATGGGGCTTGAAACACCCTGGTCCAGTGGAATGTGTTTCTACCTATGGCAAGGGGGTTTGTATCTAGATGAGCTTTAAGGTCCCTTCCAACCCAAAACATTTATGACTCAATGAAATTATTCTTCAGGGGATATTTTCACCTTCTGGGTTTTTTTCAATTACATAAGGCTTATGTTGGTGCAAGTAAAACTGCACATCTTAACTCCCTTCCAAAGACACTTTGACTGAGAAGATGTGGTTTTCAGACTGCCTAAGAGCTGTTCTAATTAATCCCTTCAAATATGACTCACTGAGTATTTGGGTAATTTTTTACTTGCCAAAAAGCATTTGTGAATCAATCAGGCATCCTGTCCGTGCCTTTGTTAACCATAAATATTTGCCAACAGCCTATATGATCAATTGGCAGTCTACAGCTGTTTGCAAATGCTTCTCTCAAGGAATATTTGGAGATCCCTATTGTGGTCACTACCTGAATGTGAGGGAGTCACCTGAGCTGCAGGGTGATGATGTTAGTCCAGAACTGCCTGAAGCTCTATAAACTGTATGATGACTTGTGGCAAGAAATTAATGATGAAGAAAAAAATATTTCCTTTTCAGATTCCATTTTAAACTATTTGTGCTACTATGAATATGCACTAATTTGCAAAATGACTCAGTTTTGCAGGTGTCTGAACTGGTACAGCCTCTCAAACACCAACCATGAGCTTTCACCAAGGGCAAAAGTAACTTCATCACTTTCTGACAGAAATCTAACCTGAACTGGTAGCTGCTTTTAAATGAAGTGATTTCAATACTGGACTTTATTTGCAAAGGTAGATAGGTTTGACCAGACGCCTTCCACTTTTCACTTTGTTACATCTGTAGATAATCTTTATGAATGAAAAATATTATTATGATAACTTCCTGTGGTATCTCTCCATTCCTCTATAGCGCTCAGCTGGCAAAGGCCCTGACACACATCTTCCTGCAGTTTATTAAGCAGGTATTTAGACCACCAGACTACCAGATGAATTGTCATGAGGCCATTTTGATTTCTCTCATCTCACCCTTTGAAAGACAACTTTGAAGATCTTTTATTTGCTTGATTGATGCTACAGAGTCAGGATTCACTGTCCCATCAGAGTATCTTCAAATGCTTCGTGACCCATTTCATTGACTTTCACTGGCATTTAGGCTTCTAACTCACCTGTTTTTATCAGTTTGTAAAACCAAAGAAACTACTCTTTAAGCATGAAGAATTTCCATCAGCTCTCTGTGTTAATCAATTTATAACAGTCTCTCTTTGCTACTAACAATGAACAATCTGGCATGAATTACTTTCCGTTGCTATTCAGAGACCTTTCAGGACTTCTTGTTTTCTTAAGATCACCTTGTATAATTGAGGGCTAAAATGCAGGGCAATTTCTTCAGATTCCTCCCCAGTCTGCTAATCATCATCTCATGGATATGTGCAACTTCCATGGAAAAAAAGCTGGACAAAAAAAGAAGCTGAAATTTTTCTAACACCAGAGTGAATCCAGGCAACTTCGGGAGATCAATTTGTTAAATAATCATTCTGAGCAAAATTTGAAATGAGAAAATAAATACTTCATATAGCTAAAAATAAATCTTTGAAATTTTTCTGATTTAGTGAGAAAACCACTATTTTTTTACACTATCATTCTCAAATATGAATAAAATTCAGTCTCTTTACAAAAAAANNNNAAAAAAATCAGGCTTTTAAAAAAAAAAAAAAAAAAAAAAAAAAGAAAAAAGAAAAAAAAAGAAACTACTTTTTATCCTTTAAAATTCTTTCAAGAATAAATATGTTTCTGGATGTTTGGACAACATGAAATCTGCATTGAGAATGTCTTTTACAGGATTGACTGATCTTGAAAGGTTCATAGGACAAGATCATCTTCTTTATAAAAATGCTATTGACAGAGCTTCATATAAGGTAAAAATAAAAGCATCATCACTGATCCACAGTATAGTACAAATCTTATGTCTCTTCATAATTTGTATCAATGTAATTGAAACTAGTGCCCTTTATGGATTTGTTTATGAGATGTATGATTAATAACTAGAGAAGTAATAAAACTAGAATTAACGTATAATGTATGTTTTTATAATGTTACAATTAACATTATAAGAAAACTGCTTTTGCATAAGTCACTAAAAAAATAATGTCCTCA
This sequence comes from Mystacornis crossleyi, assembly GCA_013400655.1. NCBI lineage: Eukaryota > Metazoa > Chordata > Aves > Passeriformes > Timaliidae > Mystacornis > Mystacornis crossleyi. The sequence continues at coordinate 41,572 of VYZQ01009492.1, forward strand.
CTGACAAAATGCAAAACTTTGTGAGACGGAGCGAGTCAGATGCCTGAGACAGGAGATTAATGCTGGTTGGAAGATCTTCTCCATCTCTGCTGAATGGTCCTGAGGAAGGTGGAGCAGAGCACAGATGTTGCACTCCAATGCTCTGCAGTTGAAAGGGGATAAATGACTAATAGCTGTCTCAAAAGGCCAAACAAACTGTCATAAGCTCCTAAAAGCTCCAAAGACGTGTTTCAGCTTTTTTTCCCCTATAATTATCTCACTTCTAGGCTAAACTTAACGGGAAACCCACTTGGTTTTGTAAGAAATACTCCTGTTTTTCAAGAACGCAGATGTTGCTGATACTCAGAAGGAAGTCTATGTCCATTGCCCAGCTGTCTCTTAATAAGACCTCCACAAACTCTTCACTGTAGCCTTAAAACTTAATCCAGACAGACAATGACTTTATGTTAGCTCTTGACACAACTGTACTATATAGAATAAGGCTGAGGCCATCAAAATAATTCTCATTTGAGAGCAAATGCAGCTTGAACCCAAGTTTGGGAGCCTGCTGAGTAAACACTACCAAAGGAGAAATAAACATGTTCTCTTGGCCTGAACTACCATAACTTTCTCAGCTGCAGAAAGAAAATACAGCACACGAGAAAGAGGAATGTTTAGATATGACTTAGAGGACGGAAACTTTCTGTTCATGTTTAGGAGATCTCACAATATCTGACCACAGCCATGAGTAGTAGCTGAAGCCTACCCCTTACCCAAAAATATGTTCAGGCAGATGGAAAATGAGATTTCTGGTATTTGATTATCAAGAATAAAGCCACAGACCTAGATGAGCTAATGTTGTTCCAGATGCATTATCTTATAATCTCCATGAAGAGAGAAGAGAATATTGAATCCTCCCTTAAAGAGGTCTTTCAGCAGGCTTAATCTCCCCATTGCATGAGATGAAATTGCTGCCTAAAACTGGAGGGGATCTCTGCCTGAGTCCCTACCAGAATAAAAATCAGATCTGAAGGAACAACAAACAGGGGAATGAACCACAATTTTCCATTCATGTGCTATGGCACAAAGATCCCTGGATCCTGTCTCTATTCTGTATTGTTCAGAAAATGGACTCAGATTGATGGCCTCTTATTTCACTTTTCGTTTATTCTTGTCCCAGACCACCTTTCCTCTTTCCCCAAATTTCTTTTGTCTTGCATCAAGCTGTATGTCAGAGCCCAGCTCAAAGAGAACTCTCCAAAAACCTTGCTGGGACAGTATCTTCAAATAAAATCCTTATTTAGACACGTAAGCCATTAGCAGAATGGCAGAATTTTTGAACAAAATTCGCTTCAGATATACTTACAGAATTACTGTGATCCCTTTAAAGCCCCCTTGCTCTCCCTGGGAGGAGTGGCTGCACCAGGTGTGCCGCACTGGGCATTGCAGCAGAGCCCAAACTGGGACTTTTGTTTGACCCACGGGCTGCTGAGCTCACTGATAAGGTGGCTGCTCTCCAAGGAGACATCCAAACCTCCAGGCAGGTCCCACAGCAATCGCAGGGTCAGCGTTTTTGCACATACGGTGACCATTAGCTGAAAATGTCAGAGACCAAAGGTCACCACAGTGCCCTGGCAGTATTTATATGCTCGAAAAGTACCTGGATGCCCTTGTGTATCCCAGTGTTACTGCTTCTATGTAAAACTAAGGATTTGCCTTTTTAGAACAAGATGTTTTCTCTCTCTTGTACATGTCTCATACATGCTCTGCCTTCTAAAGAGCCATCTCATGTTTAAAATAATGTGATGGGGAACAGAATTCCATTCTCAATAAGCTGTAGGGGGAGAAAACTGTAAAGCAAAGGATGCTCCTACCATTGTTTCTGCGTTGCTAAAAGGTGAAAACCTCAGACAACAGGAAAGGAAAAACGGAAAAGGAAAAGAAAAAAAAAAACACGGGGAAAAAAAAAGAGGCAGTTTTAAGGGCTTTTAAAATATCTAATGCTCTGGGATCTAAACTGGCAAGGATCCAAGCAGTGTCTTAAAGGGACAAGCACTTTATTATACTTTCTAATTCTTCCAAAGTCTGTCCGTAGGATATATGAGCTGGCTCTAATATGACTACTCTATTCTCATCCTCCAGTGGTATACTCTGGTCTCAGCTCATAAATTGAAAGTGGAAGATCAGTAAATCAGCATGGACTGTTTCAGAGGGACATTGTGAATTTCCACTCAAATCTTCTGGTTTATCTTAAATATTTCATCTTAGTGTCACCTTTAGAAAAAAATCTTTCATTCAAGTAAGTTACAACATCCAGTTCTAAACTGATTACACTCCCCCACTGACCTTCTGCAGAAAGGCCGCCACAGCAGTACAAATACCATGTTGGCAGCTCTCTGCTATAGCTTAGGAAGGAGAAATTCTGGCCTGGTGGAGACCCTTAAAACGTTCCCAAGGCATATTTTGGTGCTCAAATAAGGTAGAAGGAGCTCTTGGCCAAGGCTCCTTTCCATTTCTGTGAGGGAGTCCCATGTCCTTTCCATCAGTATGACAACAGACTGGAATTCGTCATCATTTACTGGGCCAAACTATTTTCTGTTAGGTCACAAATTTTAGCAGTCTAAGCAAGAGGAGCTATTTTTTGAGGCAGGAGGGGCTACAGTACTGAGAAGGATTAAATAAAGAAAGACAGATGAATACTCTCAATGAGTCTCTCAGGTACAGCCCGGCTGAATCTCCTTACAATAATAATAGCAACTTTCTCCCTTGAGGAGGAGCAGTTCCCCAAAAGCTTGAAGAAACACCTGGAAGGGAAAGATTTAACTGAAAAATTGTATCACAAAATGCACTGTAAATGTCATTCATTACAACCAATGCCAGTTGTACTGGGCAATAAACAATGGACCCTGAAAATACAATTCTTCTGTATTTTGCTTTTAAAATAATTGAGGGGTTACCTGAGAAATACGTGCTGATAAAATTGCTCAGAAAGCTTGGGCCTGTCCTCTTTCTTCTGAATGGAGGTAATTTTGTTTTTCAGGACTTGAAATGAAGATGGGAGTTTCCATGGCTGCTTATTTATACAGGGCTATATACACCACAGTTAATTCACCCTGACAAGAATGATGTTGAGCTTTCTTGCCATATGATCTTGTATTTAAGATCCTGTCAGTTTTGAGGACTCTAAATAAACCTTCTTTTAAATATTTAATAGCCTTCAGTGATACATGCCTTTAGGCTCTGAGCCTGGTCCAACCATCAAAACTTAGAGTTTTCTATATTTCCCAACACCACAGTCTTCTCATATAAATTAAATTTGTACTCCAGATTCTCTGGTGAATTTCAAGTTGTTTGCTTCTCATTTGCCATTCCCTTACATCCAGAAAGAAATAGAAATCTACATGAGTTCCTCCTACAGGACTTCTAAGCTCTTTGTAAAATAAAGTCATCCCATCCCAAAAATAAATAGCCATAATATTTTGTGATAATGTCTCTGATGATGTGAATGGTGCTCAGGCTCTCTACATCTTCCTTCTTTTTTATTAGGGACCTGCACGTGGAATGTTAAAAGAAAATAAAGAAAGTGTGATTTCTCCCTCTACTTCTTGGCCCAGTGACTTCCTCCCTTTTGTTTTGGTAACAACAGAAATAAGAAAAACAACAGGTGTTATGGGAAATGTAGGGCTTGTAGAAATGACCAAATCAGACAACAACCTGTTACTTGGGGACCTCATCCAGGTCACTAAGAGAAGCATAAAGCTCTTGCTTTGAGTGAGCCTGACAGAGGTTTGGGCCTCTCCCTCCATGACTGTGCCAAGGTGGTTTCCATTTTAACCACAAGTTCCACTGCAGACCTGGAGAGATTTCCTTCTAATTAGAAAAATCAGGTAGTCACAGCCTGAAATCAATGCAGATCCTCTCAGCACTGATGAAGAGAAAGGGGCTTAGAGGAGTTGGTAGATCAGAGGTTTTCTCTTACCCTTCTTCTCCCAACCAGCAGCCTCAACAATCAACATATTTCTCAAGGCACATAAAGACTGTTCCCAGATTTATGTGCTCCTCGTGCTCAAAGTGCTGCAGAACCTGTCCTTTTCCTGTATCTCCCCACTTGCACTTCTGGATGTGTCACACATGCACACATACACCCCTGCTAGAAAATCTGGGAGACACACAACAAAAAGCCTGACCCAAGAATCCCAGATGTGCTCCAAATAGGAACGAAAGCGATCAGGATACCTGTCACATGCTCCAGCCACGATCAATAGCAAAGGCAAAAGAGCACCAGCAAGAGCCTTCATCAAATGGAAACATAACTAAAACAAACAAAGTGTGTGTCAGGCTCAGTTCAAAAGTGCTTCCTGGAAGCTAACTCACATTAGCTAGGACAGAAATTCCAGCTTTTTGACAGGAATTGTCCCTAACTCTCAGTAAAAGTGTTTAGACTTCACAGAACTCAGCAAAATTGCCTTTGAGTGTCAGCAGTGAACACTGTATATTCTTCTAAGACTTCACAGTACAACTGTCAGCTGTCTGTTTTCTTTCTGCTGCATGTAGAGTTTATACAGACACTCCCAGAGGAGCCTTTAATTGCATGTCATGACAAGTCTCCCAACCTCTTTGCAGCTCTTCCACTTAACACATAGTGTAAACTCACCCAATCTCCCTTCACTTTCTCCTTCCCAGATTTCTCTCCTGGAGCTCTGTGGAGGCCTGTGTTGAAGCTTCATTATGATGGAGTGGACCCAGTGGAGAACTCTATAAAAAGCATCCGACCCATTTATCAGGACAGATCTCTTTAGCAAGTCTATAT
>VYZQ01009497.1:0-22731 GCA_013400655.1 Mystacornis crossleyi
ATTCCAGAATGCATTCCTCAATACATGCCCTTTTACAAAACACTTAGCCCCATATTAAAAAATACAGTAATCATCTAATCGAAACACAAGAGCAGCACAAACCTCAGAGAAACAGATTGCCATCACTCTCGTGTAACAGAACACTAACACCTTCTTTCCTTGGTTCAATGAAGTACTGATTTGTTACAAAGTTATTACAGAAAAATTGCACTTTTCAAGAGGAGAACTGAACACACATCTCCTTACATAAAGGTAAACAGGACATATCCGAAGGCCTTTCAGCAACGTATTTGTCTAGAGCTCAGTTTAGATTTAAATCATAAGAAATCTTATCCAAGGAAAGATAGCAGGCGTGATCATAGGTTTTTTAATCCCTCCTGAAATAAATACCTCAATATTCTTTTTACTTAAGATTCTAATTTTATTAAGCTGTTTCCAAAAGCACTAGATATAAAATCATTACTGTTTTGCTCAGATGCACTACTGTCCACTAAGTGCTGTGCAATTTGATCAGTGTGTCATATGCCAGCTAATGTCTTCAATTCAGCCTTAAGGAATTAGTTGACTGTTCTATTTGATGGTTTATGCTACCTGAGCAAAATGTTAAATAAAAATTGGCATTAGTCTTCCATGTTCCCAAAGTCTTAAAATATTTCCAGTGTAGCTCTCAGAAGACAGCAGCAATAAGGATGGTGACGAGCAGGTCTTTTTTCTTATGAACAAGACATTGAAGATTACCAACTAAGTGTACTCATTGATGTTCAAGCTGCAATTTGGGAAAAACAGAAAATTTCTTCCAAACTTGAAAAGCTGTCTCTCATTAATTTAAACTGCAAATTAGAGTAGTACCAAACCTGGCTCTTGAAGCATACTGCCAGACAAAAAATAAACCCCACCACAACAACAACAAAAATCGGATGTCTTTATTATGAAGCATTTATAAACAGTTTTAATCTCCCGTGGGCTTGAAGGGGAAGTAAGGGGGGGAAATCAGAACTGCCAAAAATGTGAACTAAAGTCATTGTGGCAGGATTATGCGCTGTTTTGTTTCCAGTAATTGCCTGGCACATTTTCAGCTGGTCCTGTGCTCTACTATGTTTTTCCCTCTTTACTGTCATTTCTGTCCACTACAGATACTCTAAGCAGGTTGTAGAGACTACAGCATGGGAGTAGGACAGGGAACTGATGNATACCCGACCACCAGTCCTCTGACTGAGTGGGAAAAGTGGCCACTGCCACATGCACCACAACAGAAATAAATCCAAAAACCTAGGAAGCAGGATAGCAAACAGGATAAATAAGGTAATCAAAAATCTTAACACAAGAGAAAGGAACTGGAAATTGGTGGACTGTCTCATTGCTGACATGGGCTGGCAGGAAAGGGGAAGAAGACACTTGATTTATTATCTGATTGGGCATCCAGAGGAGGGAAAAGGTTAGCTGGACAAGGAAACTATCAGGAGAAACGAAGAAATTGAGTAAGATTGAGAAATACAGTGCAGACCTATATCCCAAGCATGCATCCTCTTTCCTGGTCCTTACACCTGGGTTTCCTAGTTTTTCCTCACAACCACACTCTTATGCAAGGGTCAGGAGTGCATCATTTAGCAGATACAGGGAAATAGAATTATTGATGTCTAGAAAACAACTATATCATATTGATAAGCAAAACAGGGAGCTCCAGAGGGGATTTTGAGTGGTGTGAAATAAATGAGAGGTCAGACACTGAAGAACAAAAGCAATATACTGAGTAGCTGCTCAGTAAATGAGCAGTGACTGAGATTGGGATCTTATGAAACATAATGTGTTCCTATAATTAAGGATGGTATAATGTGCACACAGAGAAAGAGCAGTAAAAATATGCAAGACAACCCAATTTCCCGCATTGCCTAACTTTTGGGTCTTTCCTGGCTTCTAGTCTTTACAGGCTTCTAACACACTTTTTATGTGTAATACTCTCTGCTAATCCAACACTTTCTTAAACTCAAAGAGCTAGAGCAAGAGCTGTAAACCATCTGGAACAGTTGCAAAGCAGATTACTGCCAAGAAATCTGTACTGAAGTATGTCCTATCCCATTCCAGGCCTGCCCTGCATCAGCTGTAAGGCTGCATGACTATAGAAAGACACTAATTAGCAAATAACACTTCATGCTGCCTCCAAAGCCCAGAGTCTTTCCATGTACCTCTAAACCTCATTAATATGTCAACATTCAACCATTACTATGAGACCTTTAGTGAAAACAGTAATAGCATTACTCTCTCTGTCACTCAGGGTCACCAGCAAAGAAAGGGTCAGCCAAGTGTATCAAAAGGAATTTTATAAGATGCTCTAAGATCTAGGGTGTTCCTCTGTTCCTAGCTGACATTAAATACCATACAATTATGACAATCAAGCTATGCAAAGACACCATATTTCCCTTTTACATTGTCATGTGAACTTTTTATTAAGCATTCCCATAGAGAAATAAAATAGTGAACAGGATTTTTCTGATTTATATTAGTAGCCTCACTTAATTTCTAACTTACTGTATATTATAAATAATTATTAACGTAATAAAAATGGTGTATAAGTCTGAAGACTATTAAATATATGTATAAAAGAAGGCTACCCAAGTAGTTTCTTCAAGCATTGCTAGATGAAGATCTTTGACTGATGGATATTATATTGACATAGACAAATTAAAAACTTTCATATCAATATATCCTTCATATCCCCCAAAATCCAAAAGCTCAGAGAAGTCTAGAGTTGATTGAATAGTATATAAATCTTCTTATAAATAGTTAGCTAACTTAAAATATAAGTTTTGATCCGGGTTATTCAGACTGATTTAGGTGTCCTTCCTTGAGAAGGTTCCTACTTGCAAAGATTTATTTGTGCAAATTAATTTCATGAACACAGAGACAAAGCAATCTCTTTCATAGCCAGGTTTCCCTTAACTAGAAACACTCTTTTCTCTGAGAAATTTTGATGTCATGCAGGGAAGAATTCACTTCGTCTAATTTTTGGTAATTAAGAGTTAAAAATCTCAGCTTGCCACCTTAGGCTAGTCCCTGGGAAGAAGCTGGCCCTTTGAAGATTGCATGTGACTTACACCGTAATCCAGGGTATTTCAGGAATATATTGTAGGCATCTGTAGTGCAACGAATAACATAATGAAACATAGAGCAGCCACAGTGATCAGCCCAAAAACACACGTAAGCCAACATCCTGCCTGTAAAAGTGGCCAAAATCAGATGCCTGAGGAAGAGTACAAGAAAACACAAATGACACTTGACCTAAGTAATCTTCAAGCCTTTAGTTACTAAGGCCTCAATGACTTCCTGAGCTTGATATTTATGTGTTTAATAATATATGATTAATATTGCTTTTATATTTTCCCAATGAACTGCACCAGACTCCCGTGAACTTCTGTAAGCTTTTAGTACACTCAAATCATGTGGAAAGGATTTCCACAGCTTAGTTAGACACTGAAAAAACACTTTCATTTGTTCACTCAGAGTTTGCTTCCTCCTAGTTCAATGTAATAACCTTGAGCTCTTGTGTTGGAAGGGAAGGTGATTGGTCCTGATACAGATTCTTTATGCTTTTCTTGGTTTCACAGACCTCTATCATATTGCACATGAATTTTTTCTGCTGAATCTCAAAATTCAGAAAATGAAGGTTACTGTATTAACACATATGCTAAGCTTGAATCATGCTCGTTAGCAGGATTTGTGAGCTCAGATTCATTAACTCTTCAGAATGACCAAAACAAGCCCTCAGATAGTCACAAATACCTAACAAAAGTACACTCCCAGATTCTTGGGGGAGAATTAAAAATGGGAATTACATAAAAAAGAAACTAGAATCTTTGAAGGAAGGATTTTAATATGTTTTTTACGTTGAAGCATTGTTAATATATAAAAACAGCTTCCTCTACTGACATATAGGAGCTCAGATCAATTACTCATAAATCTTTTCGATTCAAGACAGGAGCATAACTTCTTAGTTGTCAATATTTTAATGGTCTCTTTCTGATGATTTGATTAGAAGAGGACACATGATTGAAAAGACTGAACATTAGAAATGTCCTGCTTATGAGAAACTTTTCTCAGTGAGACAAAGCCAGCATACTCATGATTACTACATCCATTGTAAAAGATGCATCAAGTGAGACCTAGGAGACTGAAGGCTTGCTGATGGAAGGAAAATGTGACTGCTTTTGCTGCCAGTACTAGCAGTTGATGTGGCATATGCTCTTATACCATGCAACGTGATCAGAAAAAAGCACAGAGGGTTGCATTTGCACCCTTGGCAGATGTCACTGTTTTCAACTGCCAGAACAACTTTTGGCAATCCAAGTGTAAATTAGATTCGCCTTGGAGTTGCTGTAATTCAGGCCAATCCCACCATCAGCCAGAGTGCAAATACAACAAAACACAAAGGTGGCCTAAAACCACACTTGTTCTCATTCATTTGTAGTATCTGTACCTCAGCTTGAGCTTAAACTCAAGCCCACAGCCTGTGGAGAAGGGGAGAGAAGTGTACTCACTACCCAGAGATCCAGCCTGCTCTTTTCAAATCCCAAAACTGAGGCTGTTCTTTGCCAGTGAACACCTTTCCTGCCCATTCTTCATGCTCATTAGCTATCATAACAATAATTGGTTAGGATAAGGATAGGACATATAAAACATTGTGAAGCTGAAAACTCATTTTTCTAAGAATCATGGCCCTTCTTAAGATATGGGAATGTAGTAGTTCTGGTCATTCATGGCTGGTTTAATATACCTCTGGGAGAACAGAGGTTTTCCTGGAAAATCTACCTTTCACAAAAAAGCCTTAGCAAGCCATTCTTCTTTCACTCAATGGGAGGAGTGGGGTGCTTGATTCCACTGAGACCCAAGTATCTCATGTGGAGCACAGACACCCTGAGAAGTTTTATGGTTACTTTGCTCTCACTTATCACAATGAGCCTTGTGAGTCTAATTCTATAGAGGCACTTGGAGATCATTTTGCAAGCTTTCACATTCCGTCAACATGGAAAAAGCCAAATAAAATACATCTGTTTCAGGTAATAGTCTTAAATTAGAGGAGTCATAACAGACTCTAAGACACAGCATGAATTGAGTTCTTCATTCAAGTAAAACAGCTACAGGGTGACCTGATTCACAACAGATCCTGGTCTCTTAGAGCAGAGGAATATGAGATTATAAAAAAACCTGGAAGTAGCAAGGATTAAATTGCGTTGCCAGGGCAGCTTGTTTCTAAAGGGCTTATTACAGGCATTAACCGCAAACGTGTGATTTTTCTTTTTTCACATGAATTGATGTCATAATGAGGTTTAAATGGAGACTCAGTGTCTACTTTGCCTCCCAAAGGAAAGGGGTTCCCCCTCTAGCCTGGGCACAGTGCCTCCTTCTGCTGTGCTACTTAATGCAAATGTAAACAAAAAGGAGAGTCAAACCATGAGAGCTGAATTCATTTCCAACTGACCGTCATAGCTTTTCACTTTGGTCTCCTCATGGTTCACAAGGGTACCTTTCAAGTCTGGTTTATACAGAAGATGCTTATATGATAAAAGGGTAGAACCTAAAGCAGAAATACAGTACTGATTTTGAGGTGGAAACAAATCTGCTTATAGAATCAATCCATGTAGAACACTGATTGTAGAAATCTTTAACACTTCTGTTATTGGAACAGCTGAGAATAAAGCAGGAAATCTCAAATGAACAGTTATTTTTTTCTACCAGCCCTGAAAACTAATGTTTTAGTATATATCTACCCTTTCCAACGCATATTGCATCCCCTCAGGGCTAGCTCCTGTGTAGGCAGATTAAGTGGTTGCCTATGGCAGCAAAATGTTAGGCATGGCAAAATGCTTAGAGACTGCTTATTGTGTGGCCGTAAGCTGGGTGAAGCAGATATTTTCCAGTGTTTTGAGGGTTACAGAAACCCTTCAGACATCACCAGTTTTCCCAGTTTTCCATATAAAAGTCAGCAATAAAAATGGCCACTTTCACATCAAGGAAATCAGTTTGGTAAATTACAAATTCATTGACAGAGCATAGCAAAAGCCTGTATCTTTTAATATATAGACAAGAAAAATATAGAGAAACCTGATGCTATAGCATACCGATTAGTGTGTTTTGTACTCAAACCTTCAACAGAGTCAGAATTATGTCATTTGTCTGTCAATATATTGAGAGCTACAGTCATCACCTTGAACGTTTAGCCATGGAGTATTCAAGGAGCTGCTGGGTATTTGAGAAGGCACTTGCCAGTCCCAGAGGAATGAAAAGAAGTATATGTATGTCTATGCATGCTAAGAATCTGACCAGAGAAATTTTTACTTACTACATTTCCTTTAAAAGAAAATTGAGTGACTATTAATGACACACATTAAAACACTATCTTAGCAGAGCAAATGTTTAACATAGAGAAAGAACAGCCAGAGATGAGAAAGCAGGAACTGGGCAGGAGATGATACATTGTTTCCAGTGCTAAATCTGTTTCTCACAATGCACTCCACCACTGCTCGCTCTTCTTGGTTTATACCTTCTTTCAGAGCCAGGTCTGTATGGTTGTGTGGAATCAGACTAAAACATGAGCCTTCAGCACTGCACCATACTCACCACTCCTTCCACAACAGATATTTCGACACTAATACATACCATGTATGTTGGCCATGACTTTTATTCAGTAATTATTAGGACAGTGGCTGAATCAGGCAGTGTGAGTTACCAAAAGCATGCTTCAGCCATGCCATTTAAGACACGTGGGACATTCTTGCCTGACAAATATAACTGAAAGGTATAGTTGACTGCCAAGAATCAGATATGCAGGTAGTATTGTTGTTGAGCTCCTGTCCCTATAGCTCCTGTCAGTATGTTCGTGCTAATTCTCTGGTAATAGCTGACTTGCCATGGCACAGATACTCACGGCAGCACAGGGCTCCATGCGGGGCTGCTGCCTGGGTACTCACTCCAGCTGCAGAATGCAGCCTTTGTCACTAAACCAGGAGACTGCCCCGGCCAGCCAGCTACACTGCACTGAAGAGTCCAACACACACTGCAGCCACTAAACTACAGAAATACACCCAGTCTAGAAGCTATCCACACCTCTAGGAGACAGGGAGTTCCTAAGAATGTTTCTTTCTGGCTAGAGTAATTAAATGCCCTCTGACTTTATAGGGATCTGGAGGCTGTAAGTCACTGATGCAATGAGCCATAGGCCGGGCTGCACTGTTAGGTCTAGGAGATGTCCCTAGGACAGGAATAGGGCTGCTTTAAGAGAAGATGGGAGGGAAATTCTGAACACCGCCTGCAACAGACAATCTCCTTGGAAAGTAGTGTGCTGGCTTCTTTCAAATTAATATCCAGGCCTCTTGAATTGGTGAATTAAATGACACAGACTGATTGCAACCAAAGGAATGTGGGGGCAGATTGGTACTGAAGGCATACCTGTTTGTAAAGTAAAGAGCAAGGAATCAGAACAAAGAGCTTGGAACATGCAAAGGGTAGAAAGGCAGATCAGCATTTGTGGGCTGGCTTTCTTCTACCTTCAATATATTTTGCTTCTATAGTCTAGAATTTTCTATATGAAGTTTTGTATTCTTATTTCAGATTTTTTTTCTCCCTCTACAAGCAGCAGAAATCTAACATAAGTAAAGGCTGAAAAGAGTTAAATAATTCCTACCAATAAAAAATATACTTCAACTAAAATTATGGATTTCAGATCATCTGAATTTATTATTGTAGATATTTGCTGAAAGAATCTGGCAATTTGTGTTTCAAATCACTGTGTGAAACACATTTTTGCTACTGGTTAATTTCATGGACTTAAATATTCTCTAATTCTGAGGAGTCCCAGACAGTACTTTGGATCTATACACACAGCTCTGAACGCACCTCTTTGGAAGTAACAGAACCTTTACTGAGTGTCATTAGCCTTCTATCCATAAAAATTATCCACCACAGATAGAAATTTCAGCTATAAAAAGTATTGGGTGAATAGCTTTTTGACCCAAATTTTATGCATTCAAATTCACAAAATTGATTTATATTTAATTTATCTCCCCCTCTTTTCAGGATCTAGATCACATATGAAGGGCACTTTAATTTCTCTTCTTTCTCTGAATCTGAACTCCCCCGAAGAACAGTTCCTTTACCCTAATTATGCATCTCCAGGGTACACAATTCAAACAAGAGCTACCTTGTACTAACAGTGTTGATTTGTTTGTGCTCATGAAAGCAAGGAGAGTGCTTTTCAGGATGGGAGCAGGGCAGGTAACTGGGGGATGCTCTAGGTTTTTAATTAAAGTATCCTTTCAATAACATTCTGGAGTTGTTGAATGGCTGCAGATTTTTCTCTTCTGTTGTAATAATCCTAAAATGCCATTCATTTATGAAAACAGAAGTTTCATTTCACAAATAAATTCTATGAAAGAGGTCTCTTGAATAATACTATGTTATTTATGGTTGAAAAATATCGCTTTCCTCTGTTTTTCCCCTACATTTTTTTCATCACCCACAGCATACTGTGATTTTTAGGGCTCAGTTCTTGCTCTCTACTCATGCATAAACATTTGCAGAACTATGGCCTTCAGCCCCGATCCTGCAAAGGTTCAGTCTGTTCATAAGCCAGTAGCTATAAAGTGGCTACAGTCAAGAACATGATTTCAAAACCCTCTAAAATTCTGAACTAAGAACTGTATTTTAGGATTTCTCTAAAGCATCTCTCAGAAATGCATTGGAGTACTTTAAAGTAATTCTTGCTTTAGGATATTTTTCACACTTATAAAAATTCATTGCCTCTGTACAGGATCCCATCATTCTGCTGTTCTTTTAAACAGTCGTTAGACCACTTCAGTGATGGAAGAAAAATTTGCTTCCCCTGAATTCTAGTACAAACCCTGAAAAGCATGTTGGTTTTATGCCACTTTTTATTCCCTAAATCCCTATATTTCTCCCTTTAATCTTCGTTGCTAAAAACCTACAGATTTACATTCTTAGACTGGATGATAATATCTTCTCCATATAGGAAATCACTTTTTTTTTTTTTTGTCTGAACCAAATACACTATTCCTTCATTTGTTAAAAGGTTTCTACTTCCATTCATAGAGGGGTTATTTTGGGAACCTAATGAATAAGCAGAATTGCCGGTGAGAGTGGCCGAGGACAGGCAGGGTTGGAATGAATGCACGTCGATGTGGATGGTCAGAGATGAGCCCTGAGGAAGGCTGTGGCAACTCAGGGGTATATTTATCAGTAAAATCACAAGCAGCAGTCAAGCACATAGCACGGAAATTATCTGCCAGATCAGAGAAGGATGAATAAACTTCAGCAGCCAATTGTACCTATGTTGGCTTTCTGCTTCCATCTTCCATTCACCTCTTTGATCACACACATATTGCTTCAGCTAAGGCAAGCAAGTAGGAGCCTGGTGTGGAAACCATGATCAGGCTTAATTTGATTATCTGGTCCTCTGCTTCCCTTCAATGGGTTAAAAATGAATTTCAGCACCATTGTCCAGATATCATAAAAATAACACTTGAAGATAATGTCATAATCTCTTCCAGAAATCTATCTGCTCAATCCCTGGTAAATAATTGCATTTGCAAGTGCATCAAGAAGAGTGTCATCGATGGTTAGGTATAAACCACCCATCTTCAGGAACTTCCATCAGCAGCAGCGTACTGACCTAAAAGGCAAGATCAGTAGAGGTAGGGTCATCAAGGAGTGAACAATAACAGTAAAGCATTTTATTGGTCATTACAATGGCCATCAGTACAACAGAAAACTATTCCTTGTAAAATAAGAACTGGGAAATAGCAGAACATATGATGATCACTCTATAAACTAAGGATATCCCTGAGTAATTGATACGTGTGTCTTCTTAATGCATGTGACCCACAGGTATCATGGACCAAAAACCTTACAAGAGATAAATACTGCTTCCTAATTCACAGCATAGATGCTCACACCTGACCTAAGCCTGTGGTCATGAATGCCCAGTCTAGACTTAACAATGACAGGACCATGACTCTAGCCATTCTCAACAGATTGCCAAGGGCAGGTGTGGTGGGTTTATTTTCTTTCTCTTTTTTTCCCCGTAAACCCAACATGACAGGACTCAGCCAAGTACATTTCCAGGACAGCTGTATAGATAGGTTTCCTAAGTACAGCTATACAAAGTAGTGTACAGTAGGTTACTTGAAACATATTGCAATCCAGCATGGCATGGCTTTCAACACATTAAAAAAAACGTGGAGTAAAATAAGCATGTAGAAAACATAAATGCACTCTTCAGATCCTAGTTTACTGAAACCCTTGAAGCTAATCTCCATGTCTGCATCCTAATACTGTTTATAGCACTTAAAGTTTGTTAGATTTTTCTCTGATTATTTAAGGACTAATCAAAATTCTATGTTCACTTTGGCAGATTTTGCATTTCCCTCTGATGACTAATGACATCCCAAACAAGTCTGAGTACAGGCATTTTTCTGTGACTTTTTTCCTCCTGTAAGATGGATCACTGCTGTCATCAGCAGGTGTGAGGAAAACACAGAAGCCTGAGTACTGAGTATAACAACTAAGCAAGAACTGCATTTAAATTAATTTGAAATGCAAAGATAGTGACTCACGCCTAAGCAGGATTTTGGAGTGCTGGAGCATCTTGGTCCCTCACCAGGAAAGGATAACTGAAGCCCAGACTGGGAATTGTCTCTCCTGGCCTAATATATGCCAATACATAATTCTCATTCTTTGAGAACTATTCACATCTGTTACATAAATATATATAGATATATTTCTTATATGTAGCTAAATATAAGGTTGTTTTGTGTATAAATATATATTTATAACATATATGTGTAAAACAACTGTAGAACTGTATTATACTAGTCCCAATCCTAGAGTTACAGTGCAAAGAGCATCTGTGCTTTAATAATATTTACTGCTAGCATCTCCCTCGTCTGTTTCCATAGCTCATGCTGGGTCCCATCTGCACTAAGACAATGCAGCATGAACATCCTCCAAAAGCCCCTGTTAGACATGAGCTACAGTAGCTGGTCTCTCAGAAGATGCTCCTTTCATCACGATTTATACTCACTCTACCTCTTACCTGTCACGTTTGACTTTGACGCACTGACTTTTAATGAATTTAGGGAAGGCAAATTATGTGTGACCTACTTTCTAAGCAGATGGTGTTTCACCTAAGCAGGAGTGCCTGAACCCCCATCATCCTGTGTTTAGCTTTGGTGTCTTTGATGAGTCAGTTCCAAGCTGCCCACCCTGCCGGGGACATTCTGACCACGGGGCTCCTCTGTCACATGTGGCAGAGCAGGTGAAAGGGTGAAGTCGGGGTAGTCATTAATGGGTCATTAGCTAATGATACTAAATTCATTCACTAAGACAGAGACAGCCTTCATCTACTTGTATTAAGTGTGTCTAATTCACCAAGGCAGCCAAGAGGATTATGTAAATTGAAAGTTTACTTACCTTGCAGAAGGATCTTTACTTATCTTGGAGCAGTAAGGACCTGCTGCCCACTGGGCAGGAACCAGGGACAAGCTGCAGGTGGGCAGGCGGGCAGGCATGTGGGGAGGCAGCAGGGCACTGAGGTGGGCAAGCAGACAGGCAGGAAGGTGGACAGGCAGGTGGGCAGTTAGGTGGGCAGGTGGGTATGCAGGCAGGCAGTCAGGTGGACAGGCAGGCAGAAAGGCAAGTAGGTGGGGAAGCAGCAGGGGCACAGGGCAGAGCCTGGGAGCATGCAAGGCCCTCACTGACCCACAGCTCTTGCCTGGCTACCAGCCAGCCCATCCAGCAGCCTTTAGTGTTTCCCCCAAGTGGTCCACCCAGAACCTATAAAGGACCTCTCTGCCTCATCTCCACACTGGCTGGCAGAGCCAGGGCTCTCCACAAGAACATCCCGCTGCCCTCAAGGAGCCACTCTCCACCATGCCTCTCCCTGTGGCCCAGCCTCCAGCCCTGCCTCAGCCCAGCTCCTCTCACCCCAGCAGTCCCCAGGCACCCACTGGCAGGGCAGGCATGTCCTGCCCGCTGCCAACCTGGAGCTCAGTGCAATCCCCCTTCTCCCCATCCCTCCCCATGCCCTCCAACCCAGGTCACATCCTCTGATGGACACACTGAATTGATCATGGCACACAACAATCCTGATGACAGGATTGTTTTCAACCACAGCTAGAGTAGCAACCACAAAGGGATGTATGCTTTTGACACTGTGCAATGTCCACATTTTCACAACTATTTCTATGCAAATAAGAGTTCCAGGATACTCTGAAGCAGATTTACATTGATGCCCTTTATCAGTGCTTTGCAACTAGAAAAAGGCTTGAAAGTAACTGTTCACCGCCAAAGTGATATAGGGGGTATTTATGGAAAATGAAAATCAGAGGCTCTTACATTTTGTTTTTTAATCAAAGCCTTGCAATTCATCATTTGAAGTATTCTTGTAACTATCAAAATATATTCCAGGTGCTTTACACCACAAATGTTGATCATTATGTAAGTACTACAAAGTTTATAATGATTATGCCTGCAATTCCATTGCCTGTATCCCTGGGATGGGAAAAATACGCCTGTGAGGCTCACACACAAAGAGTGCAAGCACATCACAAAAAGCCACCTTCCAGAAGAAATCAGAAGCTTTATGTAAATTCTTTCAAGTGATGAAAAATGTTTAGACTGTTGTACTGCAATAGGAACGAATAAATGCAATATCATTAGAGTTCAAAATCATTTTTTAATTTTATGTTCTTTTTCTGTTTATGCTATAAACCCTGAATATTTAATGACTGGAAGCCAAAGATGTAATAATTCTTAGAAACAGTAGGAAAAATTAAAATAGGGAGGAAATAAGGCTTCATAAAATACAAAGAAAATTCAGAGAGGATTTACACAAAGGAGCTGGTGTGTTTTCTCCTCCAGCCTTTGTAAAATGTACACATTGTGGTCAGATTCCCCAGTTTAATAAGTTTCACCATTCCTCATATTTCTTTTTATGCCTTGGATTTTCAACCAAGTTATTACATGAGAATTGCATTTTCTAAAGAAAAAGTTATTTTTCTAGTCCTTTAAGGTGAGTAAAATTTCCCAAAAGAATAAACAACAAATGAAAAGAAATGAGAACTGTGTAAATTTTAAACAATTTGCATTTTGTGCAGATGCACTCCTGTACTGAATGCTGTGCAAACCCCTGCTGTTATATTTGTCACTTCAGCCCATGGTTAACTCAGCCAAGGGGCACAGTACAAGAAAGTGTAAATTATATTGATGTGGCTTCTTTTACAAAGTCTGTCAGACTGACTTGCACCTAATTACCAATGTGTGGCTCACACCATTTCATAGCACCTCTTGTCTAGTGTTGCAGTTTCCCAAGTAGAATTCCTTCTCCAACTGGAATGAGATGAAGGAAGGAAAGAATACTCTATGGAATGTATCCATACAAATGATAATGCAAAACTGGGGTCTCAGTTCATTGACATTTTGTATTGCTAAATTTTCCATTTATTTTCCTTTGATTGTGGTGAAAGCTTATTATAAAATTAATGAATCACAGAGTAAAATAAGTTTATCACAATCCCATTCTTATCTGATGCTACTCTGAATTTAGAAGAGTCCTGTAGAGCGTGGGCTCTTTTTAACTTTTGCTGAGATCAGTGTGTGTCCAAGAATCTATTTCCATTTTTCCATTCACTTCAGAGTTATAATCCTAAAGAAACTGCATAGGTCAAGATTATTTCAAGGGAGCTGGTCACACTTGCAGACATTTCCTTAATATATTTAGGCTCTCAATTTAGAATTTCTAAAACCTACTGGGATTTCACTGCTTGGTGGTTTTTTTCTGAATTTAACATTTAATAAAAAAAAGTATTTGAATGATCCACAGTAAACTTATCACAATGCTGATGGGCTCATGATATGCTTATAATGAAAGTTAAGTTTAAATCTAAGCTTAGATGAAGTAAATAAATTTGATATGCCAAAGTCTTGAAGCAAGGTTTGTATGCAGTCTTTAATATGTATTCATCTCTGAAACAGGGACAGATGATATTTTCAATACAATACTTTAATGAGAAATCTTTAAAATTCTGTCTTGCTAATCCTTAATTTTCATGTATGCTATTGCAGACTTTCTGAATACATTTCTGACTTCTGAAATATTTGTTTTAAAATTTACCTATTTTTATCACTATTAAGGTGACTTCAATAATGCTGAGCAGGGAAATAGCTTTATATGATAGCTGTCTTAACCATGCACATTTAATTACTTCACCTCCACTACATCTACTAACCATACTACACTTCAACCTCCTTAGGGCATACCCTGTTATTTTCTTCTCATGTTTCTTATCTCTTTCATATCCCTTTAGACTTATTTTTCTCTTTTCTAATGTTTACAGCACCTTCCAATTTAGGATCACCTGTGATTTTTCTCACAGTGCCTTGTACCCCCATAACCAGAATGCAAATTAAAACATCCAATACGATAATTTCTTACACATGCATTCACACTGATGCATAAGCACACATTTCCAGAAAATCATTAGCTTTATACTGAAATGCACTGCTGCTTACCATTGGTTTGGAAAGGGAAAGTCTGTGTTGTTTTGGGTTTGGGTGTTTTTTAACACCTTTGAATTAAGCTATTGATTCTGGGAAACAGTAAGGAAAGAACAAAAGACCATTTTTAGTTATTATAAGCTACATTTTGCAAAGAGCATCTAAAACAAAGAATTAATTATCATGTAAACAACACTTTCTGCCACCTCGTTCGTGGAGTTTGGTAACCAACTATTGCTAGAATGAAATGGAGAGAAAATCAGGAGAAACCTCATTGTGGATCAGTACTTTCCTTGGTCACGTTCAGTAGTAATTGTTAAGCAACTGGTCCCTAGTAAATGATGACATCTGCGATCAGGTCTCTGGTGCTGTAATTAGCAGCTATCGGCAGAGCTCAAAATACTTCAAATAAACAAACTAAGGATCCAGGTTTTTTCTATGTAAAATTTAAAAGAAAAAAAAAAACAGGGAAAAAAAAGACAGATGTAGCCATATAAAAACATGACAAGAAGTCAAAATAGCCATTTTAGAATGCAGCACAAGTAATATTAATTTGTAAGCTATCTGAAATTCAAATTTTTGTTAAGTGCTTGCTGATTCCTAGAAAAGACAGTTGGCATTTTTATTACAACGACTTCATTTATTGACTTAATGTTGTATACAATCTTTCTAAAACAAATACACCAAATTAATGATTACTCAAACTCCTGCAATGGTCTCAAAACAGGATTCACTGTAGCTCAGCATGGTGTGTGTGCATTTTTTTTTCCAAGCAATTAAATTGTATCCTTTAAGATCATTAAGGCTCAGGGTCAGACCAGGCTCTTTATTCTTTTAAACAGATGTTTGGGGGATCCTGGCTGCCCTTTTCTTTTATCACCTTCTGCTAATTACTATCTGCCTATTCTCTCCACTCCCTGGCTTTCAAGTGGCCGGTGGGCCCCTGAATACCATCTGCTCAAAATTCTGGTCCCTGCCCTCTATTAGACCTCACTAGACCTTAGTCTTTTTTCTTTTCCATTATGGAGATCATGCATGCATTAGGTGGGTCGTGTTCCTTTTGCTATACACAGTGGCACGTGCCAGTGCCCTTGAGGAATCAGCTGCAGGGATAAATTTACAATTGGCTTGCTTCCCCCAAAACAACATTAAGCTTTTGTTCTCCCACTCACAATTTCATACAATTACAGAGATATAACTGTTTACTTTAGATTATAATGAAATTTTAAAATATCTTTTTTAAAACAACAGAGCTTAATAAAATGCAGAAAGGGTAAAAAAAAAAAAGAGGCTTGAAAAATTAGAATTATTAACTACTTACTTCTAATCCCTGAATTTAGACAGGGCATTTTCTCACCTTCCTCTGAACAAAAACTAGAACAGTCTTCTTATCTTATGCACAAGCTACTTCTCTCTATAACTTAATTTCTGTATATTTTTTATCTAAGTAATAGTGCACATCAATTTGAAATGGTAAGGAACTTAGTCATATTAAAGGACACCTATCCAGCACTGCTCGCAGCATATAAAGGTGGTAGAAGGAATTCCATCTATAATAAATGCAGTTCCCTCCTCACTTTGGTTGGCACTGTAGCCATATAAATCACTTTGTGTTGGTCATATACTGCAGACTACAAAAAGAGATTTAAGGAGATTTGAAAACACAGAGCAGAGGCTGTTGCTTCCTGTAGTGCTATTATGATTAAACCCTAGAGACCATTTTAATATTGTGTTATAATTTGCACATCTTTTGTGTAACATATGAGTCTTCAGAGCACCCAGTGGGTCACAGTTGGTTGACTGTCTTGCTTGAACAGTTATAGAAAAACATTCTCTCTCACAGAAGAGATCAAGATGAAAGCCTATGGATCAGCCTTCCAAAGCTAGTGGCAGTCTCACTTGTCAGGGTCATAAAATCTATTGCACTCTTACACTCTGACATGTTATGCAGGATTTATCTAATATTTATATATAAATTATTCTAGTTACAACTATATTATCTCTACCCACATAGATTGGTACTATTAGGGGGAGGTGCCCTCCTGGGGGGATGGGCCCTGGGATGGGAGCCTACCCTGGGACATAGGGGTTTTTCCCTGTTCCCTGGTCACATGTACCCAAATCCTGTCCCCTACTGGCCATTTCAAATGTACCCAGTGGGAGAATCCTGTACTTAGGGGGGTGTTCCCATGATTCTGGGCAGTTTTGTGAGAGTCTGTGCCAGGCTCCAGCCATGTGCAACTGAAGGAACAAACATCTGAAAACACTTATGAAAATATCGTCTCCTTGATTCTTCCACAGGCAAATCTGTCTCCAGGGAGGGTTGCAGAGAACCCCACTGCAACATTATTATCTGTACCAGAATGGATTGCTATTATCTACAAAGTAATGATCGTTTCTGACTGGCGGAAGTCATAGCCACTCAAAGCTGATGCTGTTGGAATAAACACTGCTTTAAGTTCCATAAACATTTGAACATGCCACAGTATATTTTTTTCTATTTCCTGCTCCACTTGTGCTAGCCCACTTCCACCAGACTGATTCTGATAGTCCAAAAAACCTCCCTTATGCTAAAAGTTCCATCTACTGGCAAAACATTTTTTCCCTCTTCCAGTCTGTGAATTTCCTCCAAAATATAAACACATTTTCTAATTTATGACATAGACGATCTAGTTCAGAGCAAATGCCATCTTCAAACATGTTAGTGATGATAAAGTGTTAACACTTTCCTCTGATCTACAAATGGTTTGAAGTAAGAACCCATTCCAAGTCTATAGATGTCATTTAAAAGATCTATATTGACTTCAGTAGGCTTTCTGTCATCTCCAGGTAATCTGTTGCCACAGAGAGAGGGATAAAATACCCAGGATATTGATTATGAAATGTTTAGAGTTTATGGTCTCACGAATCACAGTGCTTAGAAGAGAAGGTTCAGGCAGAGCTTCATTGTTTGTCCTGTATCATGGTGAGTTTTTTGGCATGAATCCAACAGGAATACCACAGGCATACTGATTTTCTAGTTTTCTTTGTTTTAATTTCAACAAATTGTCTTGGTTCCAACTAAAAGTAACAAAACTAATGCCACAACTTTTCCCCATCTTGGGAGAAAGTTTTCATGGTGTTTTTTTCTCCAACTACTCTTCCTACTTTGAATATCAGTAGCAATCATCAGATAATCAGCTGATCAGAATGAATAACTTTAAACCTTTTGGGGAAAGTGATGAAAACATTTTTCACACGAAAAAAGGATTCCCAAATTCAAACTGAAGTGTCGTTTCATGTAAATTTGAAAACAACTATTTTTATTGTCAGAAATTGTTTTATGTTTCTGTATTTCAGTTTAATATTTTAAATACTAGAAGACATTTTAGGGATTTTAAAATCACCTATGGCAATGAAAATAATTTTCCTTATTTTAGAAGAGACTTGGCATTTCAATAACAAGAATGTTTGTTTAGCAGTATTGTCAAAGTCTTTAAGTGAGACGAACTTCAAAGATAGGATCCAATTCATTTAACATAGATACTTAATTTCTCCTAAAGTTTTAGGTATTTGATGAACCAGACCTCCTGAAATTTTTGCTTTGATTCCCTCTTTAGAGAATACAGAAATCTTGGCATCTCTGAAGCTCTTCAGCAAGAAGGTCCTGACCTCATCCTAGGACCACATATTAAAAATCTCTAGGTTCAAGAAACATAAGATCAAAGAAGGATACAAAATGGTGAACTCCAGTTAGAATCAGCACTTATACTCAGCACTTTCTTAAGGTTCCTTCACATGGCTTTCTTGTAGTTGGAAGCTGAGGAACTGGAAGAGTTTGTTTCTGCCTGCCTTTTGTAAGTCCTAAGAGGCTACATAATTTTATTTATATGTAGAAGACAAAAGAATTTAAGAAAATATTAATGAAAAGAGTCTGTAAGTCTGGACATGCAATCTTCTACTCCAATCACTGTTAAACCTGCCAGTTTGTGAGAGTTCAAACAAAAGTTAACAAATGCTGACTCAGCTCTAGCTTTGCTCAACATTCGCCTTTAATATTTATGAAGAAAATTGAGAATATATTGCTTCAGAAATTTTGTGTACCATACAAATGGAATGAAAGAGCTACGACACTCTCCTTGGGAATTAGATGTTTTATATAAATGACCATATTCAAAAAGCGTAAGTATAATAATGTCAATCTGAAGAATGCATGTGTTTTCATTAAAGATTTACAAGCTGAATGGGTAATGAAAGTGGAACAATATTCTGAGGTCTGTTTCAGAATTATACGGAATTAAAGGGCATGTTGTAGGCTTATTTACCTATTAATTGGATTTATGTTCATCCTCAATTCTAAAGGAGTTAATTTGAAGGATCAATCGAGACCTGGACCATTTCTAAGTATTGATATGTCTGTCATCATTGTTACGGGTGAACTTCCCATGAATCTACACCTCTTGTCACCCAATCATTC
The DNA here is from genome assembly GCA_013400655.1 of Mystacornis crossleyi. Lineage (NCBI taxonomy): Eukaryota > Metazoa > Chordata > Aves > Passeriformes > Timaliidae > Mystacornis > Mystacornis crossleyi. Next base: position 19,019 of record VYZQ01009497.1, read on the forward strand.
GTATCATAGTGAAAAGTGTGGTGATTCTTGGGTATCACTGTAAAAGAATTGAATAGACTTCCTCTTTATAGCAACTATGGCAGATGAAGCACTCCAGAAGGAGAAAGAGCCTCCCAAATGTTAAAATTTTAATACTTCACTGAGCAGAGAAAATGAGAGTGCTGATCATCCAAAATCATCTTGCTTTTGTTGCCAGATGTATCTTTACATCTATTATTGACTGGGTTCATGATCAAGAAGGGACTTTCATGTTGAATCCTTATGCAGTTCCACAAGTTCTTCACTTGCTCCAGGAGGTGGGCATGGAAATTTGGAGAACAATACGTGAAAGAGCCATCTTATGTATTCTTACACATCTAGAGTACACACAGCTGCATCTTTGCTAGTCATCATATATCCCCATTACAGCTGATGAAGGAAAATTAACATCTTCAGCAAGTAGTTCATCTAATCTTTATTAAACTGCTAGTTCAGGATGAAAATAATTATTGCTAAAATGACTAGGTTCCTATGGCAATCAAGGAAGTCTAAGTCTATGTGTTGACATGAAATAACTACTGTCTGCAGCACAGGATTTTCTCAGATCTCTTCTTGACAAGTCAAATTTCTTATTAACAGGGTTTCCAAATGCATCCTATGAAGATAATGGGCAGAGAGACTCTTTTAACTGTCACACCAAAATGCAGAAGTTAAGGGGTTTCCATTTTTCTCCTTCCAGAAATAACTTTAAATGTGGGTCGGGGGAGGAAAAGCCTTGTTTCATTTTTTCATTCTTGAATTTAGAAATAATGGACAATGGCTGATTCCTCTGCTTCAAGAACTTGGAACAACTGGCCCTCAGAGCTTTCCGATACATTTCTGCTTCTCTGGGAGGAGTACTTTAGTGCAGAGTCAGCATTCTGTGTAATATTTCTTACTTATTTGGTCTTTTTTGGTGCTTTTCACCAAAATCACATTGATTTCTATGTCATTAAATGAAGCTTTAGAAGACATATGGCTTGAAGGATAGCACCGCTTGGGCTCCCCATAGTGTAGTAATACAAATTCTGGACACATGGGTTGTTCTTTGATGACTTACTTTATTAGGTTTCCAAATCACACTGATGCCCAGAGGGTGTGAATAGAATTGAAATAGCTTTACACTACCACAGAAGGATTGGGAGGGCCCCATTTTATGAGGCTAAGGTTAACACTAAAATAACATGAGACAGATGGTCACTTTTTGCTACCCATCTTACTTGACCGGTATTTTTCTAACAGTCACAAGCAATCCATTTCTCTTTTCTCAGAGAATAAATCCATAGAAAATATTTTAAGTGATGACTTGTTTCAGCTTTAATGTTTCTAAACACAGACAAGGAAGAAAATTATATCCTAGCAGGTCAGTAACATTTACTATAATATCCTTATCAAAAACTCTTGTTGAGTGAAAAACCATTTGTTTCATCTCTAAGAGTTTTCTGTTTCTGTTTTTACAAGTTTATTGTTTTGAGAAAAGTAGACTATCATTTTTGGATTTAAGATATAATGAGTTTTCTGTTATTTAAGACTAAATTTTCTGCTTACTCCAACATCTTGTTTCAGATGGTAGCCAGTGGCAAATGCACACGAAAAGATAAATATAAACCTTATAGGTAGTGAATACACCTTTGACTCAATTACTCAGTTTCTGGAAGTCAGAAGTTTATGAGTTCCTGAGCTGAATATTTCAGTTAGACTTCTGTGACCAAGACTTATTTCATGAATTTGCCTAATTCCCTTTTCAGTTTATATTCTGACTATCACAACACAGTGCAGTGACAGGTTTTGGGGGTTTTAATTACATGTTATGGGGGGAAATTCTTCTTTTTCTTTATTTTAGGCTTGCTGGCTTATAATTGCACTGAGTAGTCCATATACTTTTTATGTTATAAGAAACACCGAATAATCATTCTCTATTTAGCTCCTCCATAGTTCTCACATCAGTCAGTAAACTTGCCCTATTAAACAATGCCTATCTTTGTACATTTCTTTTTATTCCATATTAGTTTGTATGATCGTCTGTAACACTTTTTCTCTCTTCTCTTGGAATATTTTATTGTTTAAAGTCCTAGTCTGATGCCATTAAGAGCCATGGCCTCCTAAGATGAGTGATGAGAAACCGTCACCAGCAACCATATTCTCAGTCCGTTTGCTTAGGTAGCTCCTCCAAATTTTGAGAGGATAGACTGTTTTTAATCTCCTTTTAACAATAAACTCTCCTCCTGTAGTACAGGAGTGTTATGAATGGATACTGTGGGTTTAAATCAGCTCCTGTCTGTTGCCCAGGCCTCTGGCAGCAGGTAGTCGTGTTATTGAGGTGGCCAGCACCCCAAAATCCACTACCATTTTCAATTTCTTTAATAATGGCTGATTTGGTCTATTATAAAATGAATTATTTATTAATGGATACAAAACTAACAGACATAAGATTTAAAGACTATTACTACACAGGGATAAGACAAAAAAGGGGATACTAGTATACACATGGAGTTAAAGGTACCATTAAACTTACAACTAACCAAGAAATAGTACCACTTAGGATTCAGTGTTTCTTACCACCAATTCTTGAGGGGGCACACACTGAAAAATCCTTTCTCTCAATTCCTGGGGAAAGGGACTTGGAGTTTCATCCAGCTTCAGGGAGAAATCTTCTCACATGTCTCCATGGAGTGTGTAAGAGACTTCTGCCTCTGTGATAATTGTGTGGGCTTTTATAGACATAAGAACCGTGTCTTTTGGTCAAGAATATTTCTTTCATCTTTTCCCACATTTTCTTTCCAGACTAAGATGTTGATTCTTAGCTGGGTGCCTGAGCCCTTTTGGTGCCAGAGACCCCATGCTGGGCCTGTGACCTGATGAGTTATCTCCTGCATATGCACCAACTCTGTGCTAGAGAGTGGGTAGACGTGTCCTGCCACAAAGAGTACAGCCAATAGTACAGTTCACCCTAAGCCAATTCCTGAGTAACATCTGGAACAAGTATTAAAAATATTCCTATGTTTATGCTTCAGCACTTTCCTCATTTTCATGATCTTTCTTTCTAGTCTTTTCAACCAAGTTTACTTGAATCACATCTACATACTTTCAAGCAAAGAAATCAAAACAGGCCATAGTGTCTTCTTCAAAATCTAATAGTCTTTCTTCTTGATGGAGAGGACTTAAAAATCTCTCTCTCTCAAAGCCATTTTTGGCACTCTCAGCAAGAAAAGATTTCCAAATAATTTTTCCTGTCCCACACCAAGACATATCCCATGCCATTGTGTCTCCTTTCACCATAGTTTTTAATTCCCTCCCTTCAGCACCACCTATCTCAGCAATTCTTATTACTCTTTATAATCCTCAGGCTTATTCTCATTTCAAACCTCTTTCTCCATTTTCTAGACTTTTCCAAAACAAATTTTGCAGGATGGGAAATACACAGTACTCTCACACACTTTCCCAGGTTTCAAAATCTTTTCTGCTGTAGAGGAGAATCTTACATGACAAAGAAGGAAACACATGTGAAGGATGATAGCAACCACAAAGCACAAAGCATGTGGTTAGCAGGGCAAAACATACTCCTTTTTCCAGGAACAGAAAGGGTTCCTCTCAAAACTGCTTTAGACAGGTGTTCAAATAGATGTAACCAACTTCAGAGAGTAACAGGATGTCACGAGTCTGTTTACTCACACATCAGCAGTTTGAGTAAAGCC
>VYZQ01009498.1:14413-35100 GCA_013400655.1 Mystacornis crossleyi
TTTTTTTTTTTGGAATTGGCCAAACATCTGCAGGCACACCAATCAGACAGGTGAAAAATGGCTTTTGGGGAGTTGTGTTGGACAGGCATATGGTATCTAATCCTGATGCATTAGCTAGAGTCATCCAAACATTGTTTTAGGTTTGCTAATTGGAAAATTTACATTACTAAAACTAAGCAAAGCAAAAAGCACAAGTGTAACATTCAATTGAGCCCCATGTTTCCCTTAAACTATTTTTTAACAAAAGAATTTTATATTATTACTGATTTTCACACCTAAAGTTTACAACTTTTTGTAGATGAAATACAAGACGTCAGGTGTAGGTAACAATTTTGGTGTAGTTTACTTTTGTGTGCTCGCTTCTTTACTTGAAAGGTTGTTAGCGTTTTTTTTTTTGGCGTGGTATGGTTTCATGTTTTTTGCTGGAAGCCCCCTGGGTCCTGCAGCTGTTCAGACACGTGGGGCAAAGGGTTTTCTTGTTATTAGTGGGAACTGATTTTTAATTTTCCCTGATTTTGGGGTTTTAATCAAGACCAGAGGTCTTTTTTTTTGATTTTGCCTGTGTACTGTTGGAAAAATGCTTGAAAATTGGTGGATCAGGTTCTGCAAAAGAGCTGTTTAAAAAATTTAAAACATGTTTAAGCAAATTTGAGGTGTAGCCTCTGCCTCTCCCCTTTTTTGTTTTTATGCACATTTGTCACTATAAATATGAAAACAGTATAAAAGCAAAAATACATGTGATTAAACTGTAAACTCACACCTAGAAAAATTAAGCAAGGCAAGATATGTAAACTCCCCCTTCAATCATCTGTGAAATCCGTCTGTCTCTTAGTGTGATTTCAGGAACATGTAAGCAACCTGACGTTATCCATTTATGTCCATCAGTTTCTTATGTCACCTCAAGTAGTTTCCCATATTAGGTAACTCAGTTACATAACTTAGTTGTTTCAGTAAGGTAACACTTGAGACAGGGACTAGTAATCTGCCTCCAACCTCAACAAGTTTTTTCCCTTTCTTTTTGTGCCCACTTCTATGTATGACACTAGAAGTTTTGGCTTAATTCCAGGTAGTTGTTGAAGGACATCTCCCACGTGAGGCTATCTGATCTGCACTTTAATGTATCAAGTAAATACCACCTGCATGTTGTGGTTTAGGAATGGTATTCCTAAATCCAATGCTCCCACTGAGACTGTCCTAAAACACACTGCTATCTCACACAACCCCAGCCCTGCCTACTCCTTCCCACTGCAGCTGGGTGGCGTTAAGAATTGGAGGCAGAAAAGGTGAATATTACAGGCTGAGAGAAGAACACTTTACTGGAAGCAGCAGTGAGATAAGAAAAGGAACAATAACAGCCACAATTATTAATAACAAAAGTGTACAAAAGAGAGGGTAATTTACATGCAAAAATGCTTACCAGGGAGCCCAAGACAATGAACAATGGCAGACAGCTTTGCCACTTCTCTACGCTTCCATGCATGGAGCATGAGACAACTTCTCTGGGCAACCTGTTCCAGTGTCTCACCACTCTCACAGTAAAGAATTTTTTACCATTGTCTAATCTAAACCTACTCTCTTCCAGTTTGAAACCAGTCCCCCTTGTCCTGTCACTACATGCCCCTGTAAATGGGCCCTCTTCATCTTTCTTGTAGACTCCCTTCAAGCACTGGGAGGTTGCAGTTAGGTCACCTCAAAGCCTTCTCTCCAGGCTGAACCCAACTCTCTCAGCCTTTCCTTGCAGAACAGGTTCTCCACCCATCTAAACAACTTGATGGCCTCCTCTGGGCTTGCTCCAACAGGTCCATGTCCTTCCTGTGCTGAGACCCCAGAGCTGGATGCAGCACTGCAGGTGGGGTCTCAGCGGAGCAGAGGGGCAGAACCTCTCCTTCGTCCTGCTGCCCATGCTGCTTTGGATGCAGCCCAGGACACAGCTGGCCTTCTGGGCTGTGAGTAGACATGGCTGGGTCATGTCCAGCCTCTCACCCACCAGCATCCACCAGTCCTTATTACAGGCTGCTCTCAATCTGTTCAATCCCCAGCTTGTGTTGTTACTGGGTGTTGCACTGACCCAGGTGCAGCACCTTGAACTTGGTCTGGTTAAACTACATGAGATTCCCACGGGCCACTTTTTGAGCTTGTCCAGATCCCTCTGGATGGCATGCGGTGTGACAACCGCACCCCTCAGCTTCCTGTCATCTGCAGGTTTTCTGGGGGTGCACTCTATCCCTTTGTCTGTGTCATTAATGAAGATACTAAATAATATTGGTCTCAGTACAGACCCCTGAAGGATACCACTTGTCACTGTTATCCATTGGTACCCTGAGCCATTGACCATACCCTCTGGATGTGGCCATCCAGCCACTTCCTTATCCGTCTAAAAGTCCATCCACCAAACCCATTTCTCTCCAATTTGGAGAGAGGGGTGTTGTGAGGGACCGTGTCAAAGGCTTTACAGAAATTCAGATAAATGACATCTGTAGCCCTTCCCTAGTCCATGATGTAGTCACTCTGTTATAGAAAGCCACTGGATGGTCAGGGAGGACTTGCCCTCGGTGAAGCTGTGCTAGCTTTCGAGTAACAGCTTTGGAACAGATTCTCTGGATCACATTTCTCAGTATAGTGTTCAATATTGATACTGATTAGTTATTAGTAATATTGATTAGTTTATGGGATATGGATTTCAGGGGGAGAATTATTTAATATGCTGAGAAATCCCAGTGATTCTAAAGCAAGTGCCATTTAGGCCTTAATATGGTTCTGTTTCATGTATCACAAAGTTAGACTAAGCAGAACACAAACTAAGAAAATTAGCATCAGAGGAAATCATGGAATTTGTGATACTTCTCTTTTGGTTGTGAAGGGAAGGCTGAGGAAGGAGGATTGAGAGAGAACAATTGGAGTAAATAGTCAAAAAATCAGTATTTTGTTTAAAAATAGTACATAATTATGTATTTATTCTAAAAATATGAAAAATCTACATGACATTTAGTAAGTAAGCAAATTTCTTTCAACAGATGTGAGGATGCTCTTCATCTAAATTGTGTAGCATTGTATGATACTGCTTGGCATTCAATATCTTCCTGTAATTATTATTGAGATTTGTACTTCCTTGCTTGTTTAGAGAAATTTTGTAGTTTATTTGTAAAACTTATATTCTCAAGATCTTTTTAATGGCCTTACATATCTTCATGCAAGCTTTATGTACCATGTGACAGAAACTGCTTCTGAAGATTCAGTTTTCCTTTCTTTTTTAAAAATTTTTTATTTTTAAATTCTGGATCTTGAAAATCCCCACTGATGTCTTCCTGGGTATATGAATATTGCACAAAAAAAGTGTGATGTAGAAATGTTAGCCTGATGGATAATACACCACTTCCTCAGATTTTAAAAAGAGCATTTATTTTTCAGTATGGCTGTGCATTCCCACAGATACCTATCTAAGAGCAAGTGCTTTCTGTCTCCCTTTACCATCTACTTCCCTAAATTCAAGTATCTGAAGCTACCAGAGAGATAAAGGAAGATAATACTGTTTCAAACACCTCTTTCAGCAGCAAAATGGGATGAGTCAAAGTCTTCCCTGAGTTTGCTTTAATCTAGAGTTGCTTAACTACCTTTAGCTAGCTTTTGTTGAGGTTGGAGGCAGAATAATTGCCCAACTATTGCCTATGAACTTAAGTTAGACTTGACTCAGTTTCCTGCACAAAGAGCTCCTTCATAAGCCATTTTCCTTGAAATTATCCATTTACAGAGAAACAACAATCAATATGGTTTTTCACTCTTAATTAGGTAAAAAAAATATGTGCACACATTTTGTCAATAATTATATGTTTCTAGCACTTTAGTTTTCAACATTTTAATTGCTTCAGTTCAGATATAACAGTTCTCGTGAGGCTTTACTTCCACTTCGTGATCTTTTTTGAAATATTGTTGACTTGGAAATGTTTGGTACATAATATAATAATGAAAATTCTTTGATAATTAAATTAATATATATGGTAAAAATCACTTCATGTAGCTTTGACTGTCTACTTCTACGCAGTAAAATACAACATGAAACTGTAGATTCACAGAAGAATGGATTTTTTTTTTCTTGTACATAAATACAGGTTAGTTTTGCCACGATTAAACAGATTACCTAGAAACTCTAAACTGATTTTTTTTTTTTAAGATACTCCATATCTATGTGCTTATGTTACAGGAGGTTATGGAAGATCCAGAAATAAAGAACATGTGTTTTAGAGAAATATGTCACTTTTCATAACATGAACAAGGCTTTATTTTTATAGGCTGGAGAAAATTTCTGCCACAAGAGGGGTAAATAATTAATTTAAATGGTTCTAAGAATATTTAAATGCAGGGTTCCAGTACTTAACCTTTAATCTCCATCAAGTCAATGCAAACTGACCACTAAAAAGTGCCAGGTTCCTATGGGACAGAGATGAAATGCTGCAATATGAACATGTTATTCTATTCAGTGGGAACATTGCAATCTTCCTCATTGCAGAGGAACCACTCTATTTCTCAGTGGTCATGAATATATAATGCATGGGAGTATTCATATTCATTATTTAGGAAAAGAATGTTCATTGCGTTATGGGGAAATCTGAGTTACATCAGTTTGTAGATCAAGATAGGCGTATTCTTGATGAATTTTTTCAGGACATTTTTGAGAGAGCAACCCATTAAAGCAACCCTTCTGTAGTGCTGCAGGATTTAAGTGTATTTGTGGAAATACAGACATAATAAATTAACCTTTCCATTTACACTTTTAAGTAGGTGTGGTGGGTTGACCCTGGCTGGATGCCAGGTGCCCACCAAAGCTGCTTTACCTCTCCCTTCCTCAGCTGGGCAGGGGAGAGAAAATATAATCAAAGACCCATGGGCTGAGATAAGGACCAGGAGAGATCAGTCACCCATTACTGTCATGAGCAAAACAGACTTGACTTGGGCAGATTAATTTATTGCCAATAAAATTAGAGTAGGCTAATGAGAAATAAAACACCTTCACCCTACCCCTCCCTTCTTCTGGGCTAAGCTTCACTCTTGATTTTCTCTACCTCCTCCACTTCAGTGGTGCAGAGGGATGGGGAATGGGGCCTGTGGTCAATTCATTATGTGTTGTCACTGGATCCTAGTGGACAAGAAGCTGATCCAGTAATGCTCCCCTGCAGCAAAGAAGGCCAGCAGCAGGTCAGGTGAGGTGATCCTTCCCATCTCTTCAGCCTGAGAAGGCTCAGGGGGAATTTAATATGTACAAATACTTGATGGGAGGAAATGAAGATGGAGCCAGGCTCTTTTCAGTAATGCCAGTGGCAGGACAAGAGGCAATGGGCACAAATTCACACATACAAAGTTTCATCTGAACACAAGAAAACACTGTTCTGCAGTGAGGGGAGCCAAGCAGAGTAACAGCTTGCGCAGAGAGGTTGTGGAGTCTCCATCTTGGGCACACTCGGGACACACTCAGTTGGACAAAGCCCTAGACAACCTGCCCCAGGTGACTCCACTTGAGCAGGAGTTTAAGACTATATTATTTTGAGAGGTCACTTTCTAACCTCAATGATTCAGTGATTTTGATATCTCTGATCATAGCCATCAAAATGATTTTTATTTATTTTTTACCAAGTGCATCTTAAATTAGTTCAATTTACACATGCATTAAAAAGCTTTATTTTTTTTTAACTTGGTGAGAAAGATTTTATTATTAAGCAACAGAACTCATCTGAAATATGCAGACCAATTCACAAGAGAAATGCTTATTCTTTTTTTCTGTCTACATGCAGTGTTCTTAAAATGTAAATGATTTCTGCAGTCTTTTCTTTGCAGGACTTTAGTAGAGATTTTTCATCTGCTAGAGTAAGCTATCTAGAAAAATTAAGGTGCGTTCGTTCTCTGAATTTGTTACATTACTTACTTGTCAAAACATAGACTGGGTACCTATGAGCATACATGCAGTAGCTTGAACATTTCTCTGGTTTTCATGCTTGTATGAAAAAAAACCCCAAAATAAATTAAATGATGATACCTTATATTCCTTCTTAAGAAGAAACAACTTTAGGCAAAACTGTGCAAAGTGCAAAACACTTCTACAAAGATGGGGAATTACTCTTATATCTTCTCCATTCTGAAGTCAAAGGGTTAATTTATAAGGACAGATAGGATGGGCTAGACAAGTGGATTTAAGCCAAAATTTAGAAATTTGCTTAATCATAGCTTTGTTATTTATGTATTTAGCATTTCAAAAGATCCTGGGGACTTCCACATATTCATTGTGTAGATTTGTGTCAAAGAGACAATTCCAAGTTATCAGCACCAGCCACCTTGAAGGCAAGATGTCTTTGGTTATTCTCTTGCTGTGTGTGCTATTCAAAATCAACAGATGTGGCCATTTTGGAATACGTACAAGAGGAGCTCGTGGAGTACTAAAACTATAGGTTTAAGCTTTAAGAACACCACCAGTAGTTTACAGCCACTGGATCTGCCAGTGAGGAAGAGATAAAACTTTTATTTTTCCTTTTTGAATACAGAGATTCTTACATTTTCAGATCCTTAATTCTAGCAGTCCACAACTCTGTGCAGGTGACTTCTTGTGGGGCAGCAAGAAAATACCTTTCACTGGGGATTACTGAAAAAGCTAGGTGATAGTTTGCAAGGTGACAGATGTTTTTAATGCTGAATAGAGAGCTGGTGTTTTTAGAGGAGAAACATAAATCACAGGAATACTATTGTTTTAAAAGGACTAAAAGAAACGAGAATATTTCCTGAGAAATCTATTGGTCAAGAAGGACCTGTTGGTCAAGCATCCACCTTATTTTTCAAGATTTAGCTTAATTAAAATGGACATACATTAATGTAGTGGTTTGATTCGCATTTTCCCCTTTCTGTGAGATAAGAACAGGGAGGAATACAAAGCAGGCACCAAACTTTAAAGAATATAATGAAGTTTATTACTACAACTAAAAGTAAAATGGAATAAAAAGGAAATAAAGCAAATTAACCCCCTTTTTCTCCAGCACCTCCTCCATCCACCCATAATATAAAGACACAAACTTAAAATCAATTCAGTCAGTTTGCCCCTCTATAACAATCTTATGTCAGTCCATTGAGTGAGAGAAGTCTCTTTTGCTCAGCTATGGAACTTTTCCACAAGAACAATCTTCTCATGGCATCCACGTCACAGCACAACCGCCTGGGGTGGTTTCTGTTGACATGTGAGATTTCCTTTCCTCGATCACAGCTTTCGCCACAACTGTGTTCGAGGATTCACCTTTAGCTGCAGGGGGTAGAATTTTAAGGACAAGCACTTCCAGAAAAACAAAAGTTCTCTTCATCTATCTCCAGGATAAACCCCCCTCGCTATAGAGAGAAAACCTGTGGAAAAAAATTTAAAGTCCTTCTGTAGGTAGCTCCTCTCATCAGATCGGGGCCAAGGTTAGCACTTCACCTCAGGCCTACACCTTGGTTTGAAACAGTCCAGGAAAAAAGAAGAAGAGAAAAAACAAATCCAAAATCATCTTCATCTCAGCTGGAAAGCTCTTTCCCCCCCAAAAAGCTTATAATGAAATTAAAAGGGAGTTTCTATATCTGAGTCCATCACCATAGGTTTACAAAAGAGCTTTCAGCTTCTAGCATCTCCTCTCTCTCCTCTCTCTAGGCTTCAGTCCTTTCTTCTGTGTCTTTGCCTTTCCTGGGAAAGGATTGCAGGTTTCATATCTCGGAGAAAAAACTTACAGCACTGCAGAGGCCAGTCCTCCCGTGCGGGACCTTGAAAACTGGATGTTATCTCTCGTGAAGCGGCAGCCTCGGCTGTGCAGCTGTTTGCAGCCAGAGCTGGGTTTGAAGGGAAGGGGGGGGGGGGAGCATCTCAGCCCCGCCACCCCTGGGCCTGGGGCTGTGGCCCCCCACCCCTGGGGCCGAGGGGAGGAAGGTGAAGGCCATGGCCCCACGGCGGAGCTGAACCATGGCCTGGCCTGGCCTCCCACCAGGTCTGTACCTGTCACGCAGGCAGGGCCCAGCCGGGCCCTGCCGGGCCGGCCCAGGCCCCCCATAGGCAGCTGAGCCGGGCCCTCTGTTACCTCTGTCTTCGCTGGAAGAGCAAGAGAGTGATTCCCTCCTCCTCCCCTTTTAAATCTGAATTCACGGAGGCATCTCCCTTCTCTAAGTGGCTCACTAGAGCTGTCGATATTCAAATTAGTTAATCGATTGGTTCTGTCCAGTTCTGGAGGAAATTACAGCAGCTGTTGCTGCAAAGCACTTCCTCAAGGAAACAGAGCCGAAAGGAAGAAAAACCTGCGGAGCAGGAAGGCATATCAACCCATGATATGTTTAAAGATTAAAGCTTTTCCAGTTGTGTTTTAGTTTTAGAACACTATATTCTAGGTATGTGAGTCATAAGCAGCATTTCTTGCACCCAATTACCAACTAATTGGCAATAAAAGTAGCTACAGGGAGAAGAAGAATTTCTGAGGGGACAGGAGGCTTTTCTGAAAAAATAAGCACCTAGTGAGAAACACATGAAGAATGTGATACCTCATTACTGCTACTGCAGTAAATATTGATGTTTTAATTGGTTGTATTAATAGCTAAAATGTATGGAACTTATTCCAGGGTCTAATTTTACTTGCAGTTATAATGAAAAAGAGAGTTCTTGAAAGTGGATTTTAGCTGAAGCCTTCAAAGTAGGCACCTTTATGCCATGCAGGTTGATCAACAGGACAATTACTTACTAAACAGAGTTTAGCCTTAAGTCCAGTCTCTCCAAGCTATGTGAAATGAATTATTGTACAATAGTGTTTGGCTGCTTTGTCTAAATGGAAATTGATTTCTCAGTATTTGCATGGTTTAGGCAAAATGATGAAAATAAATTGTGCATAGAGCTCATGCCTTTTCAGAGATAAAATAAAAACAGAAGAAAACAAAAGAAAAACAGAAGTGGAGAGAAAAGCAAAACCTCAGGGAAATAATAATTCATAGCAGATAATCTGCCTAAAATTTTCACAAAAGTTTTCAAGGTAAAATATATGTACTATTAACAAGGTAATTTTTTTTTTCTTATTGTACTCTTTAGATGCAATAAGCCAAAATCAATTAGCATTAATAGTTGTGTGCTTTGTTTTTTGGTTGAAGCATGTAATGACTGTCTTAACATGATCTGTGAATATATGACTGTACAGGTCTTGTCTAGTAAATGAATTTAAGATTGCCTTAGTTGGTTGGGGCATGGTCCTAATAACACCAAGGTTGTGAATTTGATCCCTGTATGGGCCATTCACTTAAGAGTTGGACTCGATGATCCTTGCGGTGAGCCCCTTCCAGCTCAGAAGAGTCTGTGAAAATTGCTTAGGCATCATTATTCTCTATATGTTTTATCTTTCAGGGTAGTGTTTGCATAATTGCAAAAAGGTTTATTGATGGTTGTATTTTGGCTTTCTTTTTTGCAAGATGTCCTGCCCATCCAGATGCATGTGGATGTATGCATATTGTGTGTACGCAAAAATACTATTTAGTATGGAAAATATAAAAGCCGTTGTTAGACCTTCAGAATTTCAGGTTTTTATATTTGAGGAGACCCCATTTTGTAAAAAAGTGTTTGGTTTTCTGAAATAAGGTACACTTTGTTCAAAACAGCACTAGTTGCAAATCTGTTTTCAGAATAAAGTTTAGGATCTGTGAAGCCATGGCATTGGCTCAGATGACTTAAATGCTCCTTCTTTCTACTTTGACATGATGCTGACTTTTCTTGTAATTTGCTGACTTAAAGAAAACTTTATCTTGTCCTTTAAAATTACCATGATGATGCAGGTACAGAATTTCTAGAAGTATGTTGTGATGGTTGCAATTTAACATCTTTATCCTTAACTTTACCTTAACTTTTGTAGTCCTACCTAAAAATGTGATATCAGTACTTGGCTGCATTTTATTCTGATTTTGAAACTTTGAAAGAAATGGAAATGAAAGGTCATTTTAATACACAGCACTTGAATTGTAGGCACTGCAATCATTAGAGACAAAGCTCAGTATTCTCTGTGTAATGTAGCTAGGAAGAGATAATAGTGAGAAAAGATGTCTCCACAAAGCCATATTGGGTGCTCACATTGCTTGTGAATCTTAATATTTCTAGATAATATTTCTTTAAAAAAAAAGAAATTGGATTTTTAATCAGAAGTATTGAATGAATTGTTAGCCTACTGCTTATATTATTATGTGCTAAATGCTCTCAATGTTTATGTGCGCAGTGCTCTCAGTGTTTGATCTTACTGTGTGATTGTGGTAAAACTGGGATATAATTGTGGAGAAGTAAGAAAAACCCTCTTTTTTAAACCAAAAGTTTTTTAATTAAAAAATTTTAAAAAGAAAAAACTTCTGACATAACAGAGAAATTTAAAGTCAGTATGGTTTTAAATTAACAGTGTAAAACTCGCAAATTGGAGCCTGAAATGCAGAAATTTTTGCCCTCTGTTTCTCCACAAGCAATTGTATGGATTGAATTAATGTTGTTACTGAATTTACTTTGTAGTAGTTCTTACTCCATTTAGTACTGAGAAGTGTTATGTGCAATCTGGGCAGCATACACACTTTAGTGTCTTAGTTTAAGTCATAATAGAGTAAAATCTCTTTAATCCCTACCAAGGGGGTCAGCAGTATGCAAATGAACCTAAGGACATTATATTCATTTATTGATGAAACTAGGTTTTAGAGTAGCTTCAGAAATTTGTCAGTTAGCCATTAGAAATTTGTACTAGTTGTTGAGATTATTTCTTGACTGAGAATGTAGTGAAGCATTGTTCATTGGATTCGAAAACCTTGACTTTATCTTGCAGTCTCCAAGAGTCCAGGCATTCCTAACTGTGTTAACCCTGCTTCAGTAGTGCAGAATTTATTGTAATAACTAAGACAGCTGAAAGTCAGATTTGGTATTACCGCTTTCAAGATGAGGTGTTTGCTCTTGTGTCTTGTCTTGAAAACAGACTATTTGTCAGGAGAGGTGGCATGGTATGTAATGGTAGAAAGGCGAGGTGCATGACTTGATCTTCGTGAAGAGAGAGTGCTAGACTAAAGATACTGAATCTCAAAGTACAACCTACAAGCAGACCTCAGTGTAAAATCTGGAAATGCCATTTAGGTGGTTTCTCTAGTCGTTTTCAAAAAACCTGCGAAGAGATAGGATGGAGTATCATGGTTTGGTGTGAAATGGCCTCTCAGGTTTAATGTAGGTTTTTTAGAAATGCACCCAAATGTACGTGCAAGGAGCAGTGGTTTCCGTACCTGTCTGCAACAGGATGTAGAATGCTGAAAGAATGTCGGGCAGTCCACAGTTAGTATCTTTCAGCAAGAATGAAGGACAAAGGGATTTTAGGATCACTGAGTATTTTAGCAGTGACTGAACAGGCACATGACCTTGAGTTAATGCAACAGAAGCCAGCCAACCATTTCCATATTCCATAGGCATATTGCTGTCTTCCATACCACTCTCCCTTGGTAGCAACATAAGTACGATTAAAACATTAAAAAGTCTGATATGGGAGCAATATAATTAACAATAGGAGAAATAAATTATTTATTTTTATTACATTGTTCAGTTTATTTTAATTTTCTGTAATGTGAAAAACAAAACATCTCAAATAAAACTGAAAGAAAGAATGGAATTTACATAACTGGGTCCTGGATTTAAATCACTTTTCAAGGAACAGCGAAGATTTAGGATTTATAACAGACAGTTATTAAAAGGGGATGTAGAGAGAGGTTATCAAGTCAGGCCAGAAGAAATGCTGCAGAAGGAAACTTGGTGCAGATGAGCAGTGAAGTCGCCTATTAACAGCCCCAAACTGGTTTTCATGAGTATCTCAGTCATGCCTTTGGGGATAGGCAGCTATTTCCCTGCCTTGGGAAGCCTACTGGAAGGATGAAGAGGTATGCAGCTGGTTCTGGCTCTCCTCTCTTTAGTGTGTGGAGCTCTAGTGCAAGATGCAGGAGTCTAAGCTTTGGTTGTTTTTTTCCTTCTGCCCACATAAAAAATGGATTGGTAGTCTGTGCTCTCTAGCTCTTTGGCTTTAGTCTGAATAAAATGCTTGAAAACATAAATTAGTTTGGGGAAGAATCTGTGTCTCCTGTTAAAGCTGTGCTGTTTTTAGCCATGACTTCAAGGTTTATGGACAAGAGAAAACATGAGAGAGAGAACTTTACTTGTAGTCTGCTCATGAGGACATCCAAGTGCTAGAACAAAACTAAGGGTACCAACATGGCATCTGTGGTGGGGTTTTTTGTGGCAAATATAAGGACGTCCTGAAATATGGCACCCATTTTTAGCATGTTCCTCCCTGTGTCACCTGTTCTGGACCTCAATACCATAAAACAACCCATGTTCTGCCAGCTATTGGAAGGAGAAAGAAAACAGTATAATTTTCTGAAGTTGCTGTTAAATAAAAGTATATTTTTTGATGTGTACCACCCAGTTTGCATGGTATCAATAAGTCAAGTTATGCACGTTCCTCTTCTGTAGAAGGTATATGGAAGGTATATTGTAGCCTTAGACATGGATGTGGGAAACTGCTGAAACAGAGGATTATATCTGCCTTTTTGTTGGGGCAGTACCACACACATGTCTAACTAAGAGTTTAAATGTAAAATTAAGAATGTTTTTGTGTGCTGTCATTGTGAAGGGGATGCTTTCCTGAACAATGAGTGTTTCTGTTGATGACAAGTCATGTTGCTCAATATAGCTTCTTATTAATTCCAAATTATTTTCTTTTTAACTTCACTATCTCCATGTTAACTGTGTCTCTAAATAACAGTTCTGAAAAATTGAAGATGCAAGTATTCAGAAAAGTTGGGAAGGCTTACATCTGTGTTGTGCTGCAGTACATAATCTAGTGTTCAAGTAAAGTACCAAGCAGAATTTCCAATTTAAAACCAGTTCTACCGATGAATAACACTATCAAACATCATTTTACCCCTGCATATGGGAATGGCTCTTCTGCTGAGTTCAGAGCTGTTTCTCTATTCTTGAGTTTTCAGTAATAATTTTTAAATGAACCTCTGACTACTCTATGTTTGAACTGAAAGTGTCCCAGAAAGTCTGTGATGTTTGGTATTACTTCATTCACATTTTCCTTTCTCTTTTCTTCCATGCTTCTTTTCTTTCTTGCACCTCTTCCTCCCTTTTCAGTCACTACTAACCTTTAAGTTTCAGACTAATCACAAAATTAAAATTTAATTTTGTGGTTAGGGCATCTCTTCTTATTAGCACAGTAGAGATTAATTACTGCCTGCCTCTTCAAGAGTTCACATCTTGTACAAATCTTCTGGCAACTTGGAGGCATACGACTTTTCCCAGCTGTAAATGTAACATCTTGCTTGTGTCTTAGTGTGACTGCTACAGAAGGCTATATTCAGCATTTCCTATTGCAATATATGCAATTCTTGCCCTTTTGTTCTTTCAAAGTCTCAGATGTGTGTGGGTTTTTTCCCAAGTAATGCAGATTTTTTTGGTTTTGAATTGCAAGTATTTCTACTGGGGACATTGGATAGCATTTATCTCTGCCCGTGTAACTTTTTCCTTTACACATATTGCACGTTTCCTCTGTGCATTGCCCATACCTAACACTAATCAGCTGAATTTTAGAGTGGTGTAAGAGTGAAACAAAAAGTATGTGCAATAAATCTTTAAAGGTTAATATTGATTGGAGCAAAGTATTTTAAAAGAGCTGAATCACAACAATTAATTAATTTGAAACAATGAGCTTTCCTAAAGACATGTTCTAAAAACAAAGCAGTGGATCAATAGGGATCCTAAAATTCAAGTAACGCACTGAAACATCTAAATCACAATTATTTCTCCTGTGTGTGCTGAACAGATTGGCAGTGATTACTGTTGATGAGTAAAAGCCTGTCTCCAAAACCTGATGAACATTTTGCCTCTGACATCAAAAGTGGTTGGGATTTTTCTGTTTTGTGGGTATAGGAAGTAAACACCAAGAAGCTCATGACTTGTCTGTCCAGGGAATAGCGAATACGGCTTGGGACTATTCTCCATCCTGGCATCTGTCATAAAAATATTCTTCCTTAATGTTTGAAAATTGCTGTCCTTCTCTTGTTGCATCTTATAAAAATGAGATATTGCAGTCTGAGAGCGCTGCATAAAGGACTATTTTCTAGTGTCCTCTAAGACTGCTGTGAAGAGACATGTTGCATGAGGAGGAAAGAAGGACTATTTCTGGGCAGTTTTGCTGGGATGCAAGGGTGTGTAGAGAAATTAATAAATAACCATTATACCGGCTTTCTTTGGCAGTTGTGCACAGATGCTGCAGCAGTTGTTTCCCAGAAACCTCTCTGGACAATTTTTTCCAGACATGAGGCAGCTGTAGGTGGGCCTATTTACTGACACTGAAATCTGAAGATGGAAACAAGTTGTTTATGCTTTTTGTGTTTTTTAAAAAATGGTGGAAAAAAGCAGGGGTAGACAGCAGAAAATGGAAAAAAGCCATTGTGCATTGCTTGCTGTTCTTTAGACTGTTGTATGATGCTAAGCAATATCCCCTGATAGAACTTGAACAGGGGCTGAGATTGTTATTAACGATCAGTACAGGACATTTGAATGTTTAGCAATCGATGCTGAATATCAATTTTGTTCAAATTATACCAAGAATGTTTTTCTTCTTTTTGTTCCCAAGATAAGTTGTACATCTTTTGTTATCCTGGCAATAAATAATTTTGCTACACATTGGGTTGTAATTTTACAGTTGCTCCAATATAATTTATTTACTTTTTAAGATGGTCCCTTTCCTGGGGATGTAATTGAGTCATTTGTTTTGAATAAGTGGAATTTATTTTCAGCCATGTCTCAGTAGAATATATGTATTCAGGGAGATGAAGACCTCTAGTGTAAAGCTTGCTATGTAAAAAAAATCATATTCAGTCTCTATACTCCTTTAGGATTCTTCTACCATGGTGCTGCAGTACAGTGTAAGCTGTAAGACATTATCTAGTTCTCTGTAAAGTATAGGTAAATGACATGAAATGAGCTCCATTTACCAAAAGAAATTACCACCATGATAATCCTCCCTAATATGTAGAAATTCAGACTTAGCTCCCAGTCAAATACATTCACAGAAATATAATATTAGGGAGAATGATTTTTTTAGAACTAGGTTGCAGACTGGTTTGTTAAAATAATATATTATACTAAAACAGTAAGTGCCAAATGTCCATTAAGGTGGTTGAATATTCATATGTCTCAGTACTGCCAAAGGTGAAGGGAAGGAAAAAATGAATGTAGAAGCACATCAAGAATCAGACAAAAAATGAGCTAGGAATGCCATAGTGTGTGTTGCTTTAGTTATTGCAGACACTGGCCAACAGAGAAATACAGAAAACCTCACAGAGAGTTATTTGTGAGATCTTTTAAACTGTCGTGGAACTGCTTTAACAAATGCCTGTTCAATATTTGGCAAATGAAACATTTTTGTCAGGTATGAACAGAAGGGATTCTGTTGAGATTATCACTGTAAAATAGATATGTTTTATTCCTCCCTCAACTGCTTTCATTTGCAGCATCTATTTACAGAAAAGAAAATACAAATGGAGAACTTCATCATTTAGGCCAGTCAGGTACTATTTAGGGCTGGTTGCTTACACAGCCGGGAAATAGAAACTTGTTGGTGTTCTAGATATCCTAGTACTGGGCTGCTTCATGATGGATACCTAACCTGAAAATGTCCTTCTTAATCATGCCTATTTATGAAGAGTTAACATCTGGGGTATGTTCCTGGCTTCCCAACAGTCTTGAGCATAGAATCTGTCAGTACATAACTTCTGGTTTCTTTGTTGTTTACTTGAATCAATATAGTCAGGAATTACAGAGAAGCTACAACTAACTGAAACCAATTATTTTCAGATATCCTAATTTTCTAGTCTCACATTTCAGATGTCATTGATTAATGCCTGTAGCTATGTAGCTGTAACTTTACTCTTTCACCTGAAACTAAGTCATAGCTACACACTTTCAGCTGTTGTAAACTAAGTTAAGAACAGTAACAGTTTTGTAGTGAATTAGGATGTGCTGAGTAATACATTGGTGATTAAACTGTGCTGGAAGCAAGTTATCATCTCTCTGAAAGTCTCCTGTGGCAACAAGGGTTATCATGCTGACAGTATGAACAGAGCCCCTCCATGAGTGTGGTTTGGCTTAGTAGCAGCATATTTCAGCGACTGGAGTGGACTGAATTTTCCTACCTTTCTGATTTGTAGGCAGGTGGGGAGGAGTCACTGCAAAACTACATCAGCAGTTGAATCTGGCTTTGAAAAACAAACTCTCCTTTCTGAGGTAATGATGATGTTTGTTCCTATTTAAAATTGTTTAAAACTTGTATTTCCCTTTGGGTAAAATGGGAAAATCTCTCATTATATTTTCACTTGAAAGATTGCACTTTCTTGTTGTGTATATGTTTGTACGTGTGTTTTAACAGAAGTACTTTAATAAAAGTACAGGAAAATTGAAACTTCTGGTTTCAGAAGGAAATATATCTTGCTGTACTGGCTCTAGGTAGTAAGGCTTTGGTAGCGGGGAGGTGGGAGCTACAGAAGTGGCCTCTGAAGGAGAAGATATCAGGGTCTGCTCTGTGCTGGATACAGCTAGTTCCAGCCCTCTCTGTAATGGACCCACTGGAGAACACAGTGAGCCCATTAGCCAGAGTGGGCACTGCTGGGAAAACTTATGTAAGACAGGTTAAGAGCAGAGGATCTCTTCTGAAGATCTGAGGGTGGAGCTGAGATACAATTTGTGTGCTGAGAATTATCTTAGCATGGATGCACTGGCAGTTTGGGGGGGGGGGAGGGTAGAGGACTGTTTGCTAAAAGATTTTTGATTAAATCTATTTATCAATTATCAAGAATATATCAGCTCTGCTTCTCTTAGATGTTGTTGTATTACTTTGGTGAGGACTTAACATAACTTTGTACAGATTGTAAATAAAGCTAATTAGAGTGGTGGTTTGTTTGGGTTTTTTTAATGCTTACCTTTCTACCAAAGAGAATTAACTAATTTACTACAGTGCAGGAAGGCATATGGATGGTTCACACTTTTTTAATCTCCTTCCACAATATAGAATCTTGCTTTCATCAGTATTTTGAGTAACAGTTCTGTGACACCCCTGCTTCAAAACCTTTCACACACACATAATAAACCAGTAAATAAAGTCACTATGAGACCACAGGGCAAGACAACACCTTGGTAAGTACATATTTACTTTACAATGATGAGCTAACTATGCGGAGATACTGAAGTATTTCATGCTAATTTTACTAAATTATCATATGATTACAGGAAAATTGACATCTGCAAAGTTGTCTGAATGCCAGGCAAGCCCAGCAGCAACATATTGTATAAATTCACATTTGAACAGCATGAAGCTCAGTCCCACAGGTCTGCTATTCAGTTATTGTTCCCAATCAAGCTGTCAGTATTATTTGGTGTGATTCAGGTGCTTATATGTACTAACATTGCTATATTGTCTCATTCTGAATTTAAAAAAAATTAGTATACACCTAAATATGTAAAAATACGATTACCAATTCAAGTAATTATATGCTAGTATACATCACCAGTAAAACATTTAACTCCAGTTACCATCCTCATTTTAACCTCCTTATTGACTTTTATTTGTCCCTTCCAGGTCCCATTACTTATCACTTTCCCTTTGTGAATTAAAGCTATATCATTTTACATACAATATCTTACTACTATGAAAATTATGCATAACAGCTTTTATCTGTGAGATATTTAATCACAATATTTTGTACGCAACGTAAGAACATTTGTGCCCAAGTCTCAGAGAACATTAGAGACATCAACAGTGATTTCGAGCCTTTTTTCCCTCACCAAACCAGGGGAATGGAAGAGAAAAAGTTACAAATTATACTGTCAGGCATTGGTCCTGCCCGCGGGTCTGTCAGCTGTGACTCTGTTCAGATGCACGAGAAATTCAGAGGGGCCTTCTATGAGAGCAAGACGTAATACCATAAGATGAAGTAAACAAGCTTCCAACAGGGATGAGGAAAACAATCATATTCATTATTCAAGCATTGTCCCACATGGCCACAAACTCCTCATGCATAGTCCTTATTCCTTTCAGTGAAGACCCTCCTTGCAAGCTAAAGGCCATTCAGCTCAGTTCTTCAGTTTACTACTAAGAGGAGGCAACCCATGTACCTGAAGAGGGCCAGTCATATGTCTCATGTTAAGACCTCAATTTAAATAAACTATAGGCCTGCCTGGTGAGTGGACCCTTTTCCATACGGGGATGTTGATCTGCTGGAGGGTAGGAAGGCTCTGCAGAGGGATCTGGACAGGCTGGAACAAGGGGCAGAGGTTAACTGTATGAGGTTCATACAAGTTGTATAAGGCAATGTGTTGGGCCCTGCACTTGGGTCAGAACAACCCCTTGCAGTGCTCCAGACTTGGGCCAGAGTGGCTGGAGAGCAGACCAGCAGAAAAGGACCCCGGTGGTGCTGACTGACAGCAGGTGGAACATGACCCAGCGGTGTGTCCAGGTGACCAAGAAGGCCAATGGCATCCTGGTTTGTATCAAAAATAGTGTCACCAGCAGGACCAGGAAAGTGGTCGCCCCGCTCTACCAGGCACTGCTGAGGCTGCACTTCAAGTCTTTTGCTTAGTTCTGGGCCCCTCACTACATGATAAATATTGAGGTACTGGAATGTATCCAATGTAGGGAAGAGCAATGAAGCTGGTGAAGAGCACAAGTCTGATGAGAAGTGGCTGAGGGAGCTGAAGTTGTTTAGGCTGGAGGAAAGGGAAACCTTATTGGTCTCCAAAACTACCTCACAGGAAGTTGTAGTGAGGTGGGTTTCAGCCTCTTGTCCCAGGTGATGAGTGATCGGTCGAGAGGGAGTGATCGGTTGAGATGGAGTGCTCTCAAGTTATGTCAGGGAAGGTTTAGTTAGACATTAGGAAAAATTTCTTCATGGAAACAGTGACCAAGCATTAGAACAGGCTGCCCAGGGAAGTGGTGGTTTTGCTGCCCTGGGAGTGTTCAGAAAATGTTGTGGGTATGACACCTGAGGACATGGTTTAGAGGTGAACATGGTGGTGGTACTAGCTGATGCTTGGTCTTGATTTTAGAGATATTTTCCAACCATAATGACCTCGTGATTCTATTGAAATACAGATGAGTGACAACTGCAAACCCTTTTCCTTCCCATGTGCATTGTCGTAGGGCATGTAGGCTCTTTCTTTTGACATCTAAGTAAATCCTCTTTCATTATTGCACTGGGCAGACTAGGAATCAGTTCAACCAGCAGCTCTCAGATAGGACTGGCAGGGAGATAGTTTTGTCTTTCTTGGGGAAAATGGCTGTGTTGGTGTTTCAGTGTAACACATTCAGTAACTGCATGTGCAGAAGCAGGGTGAGGAATAAAGCTCTGTTGGGATGAGTGATGTCTGAAATCATTGACAAGCCTGTGAACAAAGGGCCCGCCAAATGTCGTACTGGCATCAAGTCTGATGCCCACTATTCTTTGTTGTTCCTTGTTTATGGTTCTTCTCTGTATGATACAGTAGCTTTGTGGTTGCCAGTTTGATGCATCTGGTGTTCACTCAGGATAAAACTGTTCTTCCCAGACCTGCTAGTCTGTGGAGAATATTTTACCTATACAGAATATCTCCTTTGCATGGCAATGCCTCAGATGATTTCAGTGTTTATATTAGAAATCAAGAAGGCTAAGATAAGAAGGAGGCTTAGACCAGTGGAAGAACAGCGGTACTGTTTCCAGTGAATCCAGCTGAGAGCATCTGGTGGACTCAGCTGGACTACTATTTTGGGCGCAGATGGAGTAGTTTAAACTCTGGCACAATCATCTGCAGTGTTTATTCAGTGTGGTGTGTCATCATAAAACCATAGTATGATTTGGGTTGGAAGGGACCTTAAAGATCATCCAGTTCCAACCCCCTGCTGTGGACAAGGACACATTCCACTAGACCAGGTTGCAGGAGACATCCACAACTTCTCTGGGCAATCTACATTCAGCTTCTGACACTCGTAAGCTGCAGAGTTTTCATACTGTACAGCCATGACACACGCCTTTAGAGTCACATCAGTCTTCAGGATCAATATGTAACCTGATCAGAAATTTGCAAAAGGGGGAGAAAAGGGGAGTGAACCATATTCCTGAAAAGAAAGTGCAATTTTTGCTGAAAGCTTCTACACAGTTGAAAATGTAACCAGGGTTTTGTTTATTTTTATGATAATTTAGGATTCTATAATAAGGCACAGCAGGTAGGTTGGTTCTGCACAGATTTAAAAAAAAATATGTTCATCTGTACAATAGAACATATTTTTAAACATTTGTATAATGTGATTACTTTCATAAATAAAACTGCTAAATGTCTATTTTGGAAGTCATTCAACTTTGAAAGAGACTGAACAAGATATACTTGTCAATTAATAGTACATTTGCAGAAGAGAACAGATAGCAAGAGGGCATATGTGTAAATTCCCACAAGATCTAAATAGTTTTAATATTTAAAGGAGTTTGTAAGATGAAATGAAACAATAGAGAAATCTGTGCACCAGTATCCTGATTTGTCTCTGGAATTATTATGGTCTATTTGTTGACTCTTCAGGATATTTGAATGATGTTTCATAGTTGCAGTAGGCAACTTGTTTGATCATGAA
>VYZQ01009500.1:20904-67881 GCA_013400655.1 Mystacornis crossleyi
TTCTCAATATCACAGCTCGAACATCCCCATACACCAAAAGTCATCTGGCTCCCCATGATAAGCAGGGACTCACACCAGCCAGACAGCTTGAGCACTGAGTGGCAGAGTCACGGCAGGGCAACACAGGACATGAAATTCTACCACAGTCCTGCCTTGCATACATCATTCCTGGCTGGCAGTGTCAGGGATACACTGACTTGGGTGGGTGTGAGCACCACACAGAATTTCTAAACACACTTAGGGCCATTAAAGTAAAATCAAGTTGCTTAGAATATGAAATATGACCAGAAATCATATCCTGAAAACAATTTTCCCAAACTTCATAAATATTAACTTCAACATTGGCTTAGTACCAAGTTTAAGAAAGAAGACTACCAAGCTCAAAAACTCTTCCACTGTTTTAAAAGCATGGTGCTTAGGTGTGGGTCGCCTCAACCATGCACCACTTTGGCTACATGATGCTGCAAGGAGACACAGACTGTGTCACCTAGCCATGCATTTATTTCCATTACTTAAATTCATGTTCCAATGCAGACAAGAGGAGGTTTTTGAAACTGAATTAAATCAGTACAATATTCTAGACCTTTGCTTTGACCATGAACACAAACCTTCCTTTCTTACAGAAACTCTCTATAACTGACCCATTGCTGCAGAGGGAAAGATATCTCTTTGTAGTCAACATGTACCCCTAAAAAGTGGAAAATCCAAAGTGCCTCCTTTGAGAGACTGTTGTGTTGGCTTAAAATATCTTCTCCCCACCTATTCTGGTCAAGTCCAGAAGCAGATAAAATATTCAAGAGAGTGACAAATAGATGAATCTAACAAAACAATTACTTCTAATTCCCTAGAAGTGTGTTGTGATACTACTGAGCAGCGCTACTGAGTAATGATGCTGCTGCTGTTGGCAGTTGTATCAGCATCAGTAGCAGTGGTGGTGTACTGTGTGATAGTATCACTTCTCCTATCCCGCAGCAGTGATGGTAGTGTTACAAGGATAAGTTCAAAGTACTGCTGGATTTTCCTGTGCTTATCAAAGTGCACTTAGCTGGCAATGTTTGCTTCCAACTTCCTTGACCCTCTCTGCTTGCTTCTACCCATTTTGGTCACTGATAGACTCATTTTTTTCATTTGTGTACAAGATTCCACACAGTCAGAGGTCAGCAAAGTAGGCAATTCGGAGTCTTTATGTTAGAATATTATTTGTCGGTTGACCTTGTAATAGTATCATTCGATAACTGCGTATGACACCAGAATTTAATACTCTGTCTGGCTGACAGCTAAAATTCAAGGCATAAATCAGTAACTGTCCAAGGGCCTGATCCCCACAAAGATGGCTTGCCTTTTCATGCCAAGCTAATGCTGCCCAAAGAAATCTGCATAAGCTGTCTGGAGGGGTTCATCATGGTGGGTCACTGGTTCTTAAAATTATTTATTTTATAATTTGACAGCCTTGTAAGGGACATGCAAGAAGATTTTCTTTAGTTGTATCAAACAGCTGATAAATGCTGTGATGTTATATGTCAAAAATAATATTTTCTTTGATTATATGGGTGGGTTGGGGAACCTCTGTTGCATACTGTAAGAATATGTGCCAGACCAGGGCTCAAAGAGTACCTAAGTGCTGATCAAAATAGTATGATAGTATTAAAAATAATGATAATAATGACAAATTGTTCCACAGTCTTATTCATAATTGTTCATTACAACTGAAGTCTGTTTAGATCTTCAAACACATCCCATCCATATACCAGACAACCCTCTGCTGAGCTATAAAGGTGACTGGCACGTGCTCAGTGAAGCTGACCCATACGGTGAAATGGTTTATGAGAAATGACGATATATGATGAGAATACAAAACTTGATAATGGGTTTATTTATTGATTGCAAATAAAATTCATGAACTGTGAAGCTAGAAACTGCACCAGAGGGAATTAGTCCAAGAGGACATTACAGGGGGAGGGGGAGAGGGAGAAAGAGAGAGAGAATGTATTACATATAAACTAAGTTAAAGGTTGCCTAAAGGCTCCTGATTCCACAAGCAGAGCCTCTGAGGATAGGATCTGAAAGCCTTTAATGCTACTAAGGCTTTGTCAGTAAGATATTTGCATATTTTGCCTACAAACCCAAAACGCTGTATTAATTCATTTTTATTTACCTTTCTGCCACTTCTAAAAGAAACCTCACAGGAAGCTATTAATGACACCACTTCATAAGAGATAATTTTCAGAGAGAATTTGCAGGTAGTGACTGAAGGGGGGGAAAATGTGTGTCAAATTTAGGTTATTAACAATATAATCCTTAAACAGACAGTATCTCAAAGACTAATTCATCTTCAAATTTGTCTGTAAAAATTGCATGCTCCTTCACTCAGTGTGCATGCAAATTTATATTGCATGTCTTTTTTTCTTCATGTTTACTAGAAAGGGAAGCAGGAGAGTTTTGCAGCGCTGGGCTGGAGGCTGGAAAACACAATTTTGCTATGGCACCTTCCATTCACATTCAGGTCCCTTTCTCCACAGTCCACCAGCAAAACCAACAGGCAAGCAGCTTTCTCTCACAGCGCACGTGCAAAGCAACAGGGTAGCAACAGGGATGAGTCTGATGTATTTTGTCGTAAGTTACACAATACTTTTTGCTTAGTGCAGTGCCAGGTTCTTGCTGGACAAAGCTTTGGAGAAGCTTAATGAGAAGAAGTTGCTCTTAAATCTGTGGCTGCAAGAAATCAGGAGTCTCGTTTAATACAGTTTTAACAGCATGATTTTTTAATCACAGTATGGCAAAAGGAGTGTTGACCTTTTCCCTACTTAAGCATAAAGCACTAAAACCTTTGTGTCTTCCCACACTGAGAGAAGTAAAGACCTTTTTCTCGTGTGAATTTATAATATTCAATACAAGCTTCTTTTAAACTTTCCTGTTGTTGAAGGTACATTTTTCCTCCCTCTACTCAGATCCTTTTAAGATATAATTTATTACAGGTTTACTCTTCCTTCCTGTACTTTTCTGCTCTGGGTGTTCTATTTATAGTCTTTGTAATGTCAAAATTATCTCTGAGGAAAAACATAGAGTCAAATATGTAGGCAACATAAATGGCCCCCATTCCACTGCTCAGTCCACCAACTTTGCACCTCACTTGTCCTTTAAACAGAGGAAAGATTTCTCCTGATTTATTTACATACTAAGTTGTCTACATTTAATCATTTTATCTACATCTAATTTATGTCTCTACAATAGCCTTTGTCTCCCCACATGCTGCACAGACCCTGTCTCCCATTGCCTACCTTGCTAGGCTGGCACATATGTCACGTCCCTCTGTGCAGGCAAGTGCCATGTCCTGGTTACAACCAGCCATGGCTCCCAGAGATTAAATGAAAGGTTATATACATGAACCATATGAGATGCCAGGGGTCTGGGCCTCACTGCCTTGAAGGGTGGGTACAGAATGGAGAGAAACAACATCTTCGTTACATGACCGCTCTCCTTCCACCACCTCCTTGGCCACAGGGTCTGGTTGAAGCTACTGAGATTCTGTGCAATTGTGAGGTTCCTTGGGGATAGGGCAAGGAGGAAGAAGTGCCACCTGGTCATACCCTGGCAAAATGATCTCCTGCTCTCCAGTCACACCTAAGTGGGTCTGCACCCAGACACTCCTTTTTGTTCAGGATAAAACTTAACCCGTATTGTTCTGGAGGAAGGCAAAATGCCTCAATTCCTTGCAGAGCAGTTATTCCCAGGCACAATCCCACTGAAATCAACAGCACTTCTTCAGCACAAGCGTTTCAAATACTAACCCCACTGTGGTGGGTACACCCACAGTCCATTACAAGGTCCCTTCATTCTCTGATGGATGAGCAACTGAAAATGCTTAAACCAGAGCCATAGCCTTCCTGCTTGCCTAACAGCCCCGCACAGACATGGGCTAGCAGGGAGGCGGACAGGGAGGGCAAAAGACAGCTATGGCAGCAATGACACATTCAGTTTCCAGTAGAGCCTTACATGGGGTCTAGGAAGGCTTTCATGACTCTGTACTGAAAGGCTACAGCAAATTGCAGTTATATTTGTTCTTTGCAGGTGCTGTTTTGTTTTCCTGGGGTTTTTCCACACAAAGTGACGAAACATTGCATCTGGAAAATTACAAGTTCTGCTCATGCCAGCAGCTATTTCTGGAGAAGCAGCCCTGTGACACCATTAACACAGTTAATTAGTGGCAAACCCCAAATATGTTTCTTAGATCACGGCACAGAGAGATAGTAGAGAAAATAAGAAAAAGAAAACTCTGGGTAGGGGTCTTCAAAATGGGATATTTCCTAAAGAAATTAATATGAGGTAATTAAAAAAAAATAAGAAAAGAAAAGAAAAGGAAGCTCAGGAATGTAAGTATGTCACAGAAGCAGAGAATCACAGAATATGCTGAGTTGGAAGGGACCCACAAGGATCATCCCATCCAAATCCTGATCCTGCAGAGGACCATCCCCAAGAGTCANACCATGTGCCTGAAAGCATTGTCCAAATGCTTCTCAAACTCTGTCAGGCTTGGTGCTGTGACCAATTCCCTGGGGAGCCTGTTCCAGTGCCCAACCACCCTCTGCATGAAGAGCCTTTTCCTGATATCCAACCTAACCCTCCCCTGGCACAGCTTCAGGCCAGTCCCTCAAGTCTTGTCACTGGGCACCACAGAGAAGAGATCAGTGCCTGCCCCTCCTCTTCCCCTCACAAAGAGGCTGTAACTGCCATGAGGCCTCCCCTCAGTCTCCTCTTCTCCACTCTCATACAGTTCCCCCTCAAGGCCCTTCACCATCTTTGTTGCTTCTTCTAAGTACGAGTGCTTGAAATATCCCTGAAAACTTGCAGCAGGTCTGTGTGACAGCATCCTTTCCTGCTGTGTGTTACCCTGGGGACACAGCAGGACAAGATGCCACAGTGTGAAATCACATGTGTGGAAACAGGCTTCTCCAATGTACATGTTCACTGAGTGTGGAGGAGTAGTGTCTGGAAAGGTCTTTTGTGTTGACGTTCATGCCCTGTAGTTCTAATACGGCAATTATTTTATAATCCTTTAATATATTTTTACCTAATTTAAAGTTCAGAGCTGAAAGAAGATTAGCCATATAGCTCAATTACTTAAATGCTTAAGACTCTTCTTACGCACCAAAAAGAAGATGCGCCATAATTTTTCCCCTTCCTTCAAAATCAGCTGCAGAACAAATAAATTAAGTGAAACATTCAAGGCCAGAAACTCTTTCTCTTTGTCACTCTTCAGAGGTTATTATCAAGGTTTAATCTTTGTTTGCAGTCCTACCTAAGGCATGGTTTAGTGGCAAACACAGTGCTGCTGGTTGAAGTCGGTGACCTTAGAGGTCTTTCCCAGCTTAAATGACTCTGATTCTTTGACCTCCAGACACCTGGAAAGGTTAGTCTGGAAGACCATGTACCTAATTCAGCTGCCATGCAAGTCGGTAGTGGCAAACCCAATCATTCACCCCCTTGCCCCTGCCGGATTGAGCACATCTGCTTCCAGATCAGCAGGACCGGGATGGGTCCAAAGATGACGATCCTGGCCCTTGGCATGCTGCATGCCACATCTGTCACCTGCTGCCTTGAAAAAAAGCAGGACGTGTCTTTGCTGCTATGTGCAATGCTAGTGCATTTCCTGTTGTTCGCGGTCATTTTAGTTTGGGCAAATTGCCTCCAAATTTGTTCTCACCCCACTATAGCTCTATAATATTTGGCCTACCATTTTGATCACCAAAATATGCACACTCTGCTCAACCAAATATACTTGAGGTTTTTTGGTTTTCCTTTATTTTGTTTCGTTTCTATTTTTTTCAACAAGATACAGAAATTCACTAGAGATTTTAAAACTGCAGTACAGGCACTGTAGCTATACCATAAGCAAAAGTAGAAATAACTAGAATGTTTCCTGAACTTTGTAAAATGTCACTAAAAATAAGATGGTTCTAAATAGTTGTCTAGTTGTCAAATACCTTGCTTAAAACTATTCTTTGTCAATGAACAGAATTATAGTTGAAGTCATAGTTGTCCAGTGGCTCCTTTGTATTTCATTTTTACACAGTTTTATGACAGTTTCTATTTATGTTTCTCTCTTCAGTAAGAAAAAGAATTCAACAGAGGGAGAAAAAAAAGGAAATTTTCTGTTTACAAATATAGGTGCAACAGATATACAACAGATATAGCCATGTGCAAATTCTGTCTTAAGATTTGGCCTCTTCCATCTGCAAAACCTCACAGGAAAAGAAAGAAAACCTTGTTTTGCTATAATATTTTCCAAAATAATTACTTCATCTGCTAGTGAATTTATTACATTAAATTGTCTGCTTATTTATCTTTATTAATTATTTATTAAAGGAGCAGTGGTAAAAATAAGAAGTGGAAGAACTGTATGCAATTGTGATGTCTAAAGAGGAGATATCATATTGGAAAATAATTAGCTATTCAAAAATTATCATGTTAAACTTACTCTGTATAACAGACTAAAATATAAGCCATTTTAGGCAAATCCCCCTGCTCCTGTTAAGACATATTTTATATAGATATGATCCTAATTTTAATCCTTTTCCTCTGGGCAACAATGCTAGGTGCTACTCAGGTTAACATCACACTTTGCATTTATTTTAACTCTCTTTATAATGTCAAAAAATAAAATTGAAATGTACTCACACTCATAAGAGCTTTGGAAATCATGCAGCAAGATTTTTGGAGACCTTTTCTCCTGTTAAGTTTCAACAACACACACTTACAAATTCCCTTCTAGTGGTTCCTTTCAGGAAATCAGCTGCATTAATTTAACTCCTCTACTGTGATTTGTAGTTAACGAAGACTACACCTGGGATAAAAGGAGCTTGGTGACCAATTCTGCCTTTTGCTGTCATTTGCTTGGTCTGAAGGTAACGGTGGCAACATTGACAATGTTAAAAAAAAAAAAATAAAAGAATATTTCAGGTTTGCACTCTAAGAAACACCAGAGNTACTGCCTTATGCCCCAAGTGGCTCTGGAGAGCCCTGTCCCCATGGAAAGACATCTCTCAAGAATAATGTGTGCCTCAAAATGTAGATAGCAAAGAAGCACCTTAGTCTTGTTTCCACAAAGAATTTCTTTTCTTTTTTTTTTTTTTTAATAATCTAGGTGTTCTAAACAACAAGGAAGCAAAGGGCATTACTCAGCTCCTGCACTGTAATGAAAAATATGTGGCTGAAGTACAATGTACTTAATACTTTAGCTGAAAAACAAACAGCACACACATAAGCATCATTTAAAAACCATATAAACCTGTAGATGATTTCAAAAGTGCCCAGGTTCCTCAGGATGGGTTGCACTAGAAATATCAGGGCAGGGCCGGGACATTCGTCAGCCAGTCTTCAAGGCCTGGGGGACACCTTGCACTGTGGGGCCACACTCTGCTCACATGTGAGGCTGAAGAGGAAGGGATATGCCACATCCCAACAAGACAGGGGACAGCATCGAAGACTGCCAGAACAGAAGGCCCTTCAATATTTGCCTCTCCACTGCCTGCAGCTCCAGAAGAAGCTGAAAGAGGCATGTCATACACTCTGTGACTCCATGGAGATGGGTGCAAGCATCATAATTTAACATCATGGGAAGTAAAATAAATCACAATTAAAAAAAAAAAGATAGCTAAACAAAGCAAAAAGGAATCTTTTTATAAAACATCAGGGCATCTCAGATAAATCGCTGTGATCTAGAAGTTATGAGCCATTGCCTAATACAGCTTGTACCACTTGGTGGCAACACTTCCATGTTTGATTTATTGAACTTTTCTCATAATCTTTCTTCTGATACTTAAAAGGACAAGTGTAGGCTCTGTTATGTGCAAGTAATTACTGCAAAGAATAAAAATAAAAGGTTTGAATAGCTTTGCTACTGCTTTCTGTCCAGGACTCATACTAAATTCTTTTCTAGATGATGTTGTTTTATGTCCTGAGACATTTCTAATAGGAAAATTTCACATTCTTCAGACATCAGTGAGAAGCCTTTTACAGCAATTTCATCTTAAATACTGGCAGAAGATAATTTCTTTCAATGTGCAACCCAAACCGTGACAGAAAGCGTTGACCAGCTACTTGCAGAGCAGCTACTTGCAGAGCAGCAGGTGCTCAGGAAAGACAAGTTAGATGGCTACCACTGTGCAGGTTTCTCCATTGTAAGTGTGTTTTGAGACTGCAGGTGAACAACTGAAGGGCATTCAAGCTGTAGTCTTGCATGGTGCACGAGCAACAACCATGCCATGGCTCACTCTTGCAGTTTAAGTTTGATACGCAAGACTCATTCTTCTAGCAAAGGTTGTCCAGTGCCCTACCTGCTCAAGTCTGGGCACCCACTAAATCTGACAAGCAATGTCATTAATGTCAATAATTTCTAACTTAAAGGATGTGCAGACTTACTGGCATTGGGCCCATATACCTGCAGTTTGTGGTGTCCCGTTCTGCCACCTGTGTCTGTGCTAACATGTCCCCGTGA
The DNA here is from genome assembly GCA_013400655.1 of Mystacornis crossleyi. Classification (NCBI taxonomy): domain Eukaryota; kingdom Metazoa; phylum Chordata; class Aves; order Passeriformes; family Timaliidae; genus Mystacornis; species Mystacornis crossleyi. The sequence goes on from VYZQ01009500.1 coordinate 29,399, forward strand.
GGCTACCAAGGGCCAGGCAGGATAGCTTTGAGAAAAGCAGCCCAAAGTCACTCAGTGGCCCAGGGGTGGTACTGAGAATGGGGATGCTCCTGGGTCCCCGTTCACAGTCACAGGCAGATTCTGAGTAGCAAAGCAGTCCACAGACAGTTGTAGGTGAGGCTCATGTGCTGCAATAGCCTGCAGAAGTGCTCACCAGCCCAGACTATGGTAGCCTCAGCAAGAATGGGAACAATGCACAAGGCTCTGTAATGACCAGGTGACTGGCCAGGATCTAGGAATGCTGAATGTCTGCATTCATTGCCAAACCAGGAGGCAGCAGCCAAGTGAATGGAGCACCCAGGCTGCTGCTGGTCTCCCTGGGTCCTCTGCTACATTTCAGCTTCCCTCCATGAGACTTCTAACTATAAGCCCTCTACAAGACTTAGGATTTAAAAAGGGTTTTTAAGAGAATAGGTTTTTCCACCTACATTGACCCTGTAGCCCAGATTGTACTCGCAGTAGAAGGAGCCGGGGGTGCTGATGCAGCTGTGCTGGCAGCCATGCTCCTGCTCCACACACAGGTCCACCCCAGCAAGACAGAACAGGCATTAGATCAGTCAGACACATGGGGATCCTGGCTCTGGTACATGTCCTGTCACTGCTGTCATAGCCACCAGGACAACCCACACAGCCCCAGCCCTTCCAGCCCCAATATTCACCTGTTGATTTCGGCTGCAGACATGGGCGCTGTCTACTGCACCAGCTTTCTAGTTTACCCGAGTGCTAAATCAACACTGGGTGTAAATTGATATGGCTGATAGCTTGAGCTGAGCGAGCATAAGCTTCAGCTCAGCTGGAAAGTGCTGCAGGAACCAGGTCTCAGTGTCTGTGCAGCCAGGACCCTGTAGAGCCAATGGGAACTGGGCAGCAGGAAATGGCAGAGCCCTGGAGGCAAAGGCATCAGGTGCGGGAACATGTCAGGTCCCTGGGAAGCAATATCTGGTCAGCCCAGACTCCCCCGACCCAGCACACTGAGACTCACCATGGCACTAGTGCAGTCCTTGGCAAGGAAACACTGCCTGGAAGAGGCTGGCAGCTGCCTTCTGCCCTTCAACAGATGCTGAAACAGGTAAGGTCTCACCAGACTGCTGCAATGCCAGGTCTCCAGCAAACTTGCCAGCATGGCGAGGGACAGACAGGTCCCGACCTGTGCCAGCACCATCATGGTGCAAAACAGCCTCCTGGCTCACAGCCGGACACTCCTGAGCAGCAGCACGTGGCCAGGGATCTAACACAAACATGCAGTGGATGCCATGCACGTGTCGTAGGAGGTGGCCCTGCTAGAGCCACATTAAAATATATATATGGATCTGTGAAATATACATACGGCTCTGGGATGTATATTTTCTGGACCCAGCCCTATCACGCCCAGGGAAACCAGTTCTACATTTCCTGCTCTTTAACATTCCCATCACTGCTACCCCAACATCCTGGCTTGGGCCAGAGCTACCAGGCACAGATGAAGAAAAACACATGCTTGCAAAACATTCCTTATCTCACATCGGGAAAGGTGAGCGAGTGGAAAGGGCACCCATCCCAACACCTCCCCATTGGGGAGGTTGCTTCTCTGCCTATGCTGCTCCTAGCAAGGGCAGCCACCCCAAACAGCCTTCTGAAGGTCATGTTCTAGCCCAGATGAGAAGCAGGCACCTGACAGTGGCAGCTCTCACACACTACAGAGCTTGTCCTGGAACCATTTCCTAAGCTGCCTCATGAGCTCAAAGGACTCCAACAGGAAGACATATTCCTCCAGCAGCTGTGAGGCCATGGCCCACAGCGAATTCATGTCTGCCTGCTGGATGTCCATAGAGTGTATCTTGACAGCAGCATTCCAGGTCTGGGTGACCACCACAGCGGCATGGTCGTGGGGTGGTCCATCCATCACAAAGAAGGCAATGCAGGGATCTCATTGTGCAGGGGGTGCATGCCCTCCTGCGGGGTGAAGACCACATTCACGGTGTACTGCATGGCCAGTCCTCCCACAGTGCCCTGGTTGCTGGGATGGTGTCTAAATCAAAGGAGTGCATGCTGACAAACTGGAAGATACTGCTTTGGGTAATTCTCCTGCTCCCTCCACAGCTCCAGTCTCCCGCTGGTTTTGCTGCATTTTGCCAGTTTCTGCCTAAAACTAGGGCTTGCCTTCTTGCTTGGATTTTTTTAAGGGCAGAAAATGAGACAGTGTAAAGTTCAAATAAGGTCACACACATGGCAGGGATTGAGCCAAAAAGCCTCCTTGGACATATGGATACTACTACTTCCAGTGCAAACTCGAAGAGTGTTTAACAAGTGAAATGTCAATTAACATATTTTGCTTGACTTGTGTGTACTTAAGTCTGGGATAACTTGGCCCTAATGGTAAGCAAACACTTTGAGTCCCCTTGGGATGACACCCAGACCTGGACTGTTTTCTCAACTTCTCCAAAGGTCTCCAAGACATATCCACTACTTTCTGCATTTGGTGCCTGCACTGTTTTTAAACTGGGATTGATTTAAATCCCTCTGCCCTGGGAGGAAAGAGGCTGGTGCCCATGGGTTTGCTTTGTTCTTCTTCCCCAGGAGACCCATGCAGGAAGGGGGTTCCACCTCATGCCTGTTAATTACTGCCCTGTTTTCCTAATGATTCTGCAGCTGCCTTTAGCTCTTTGTAAAGTCATTTATTAAATAACGGGGAGAGTATTTACTGAACCCACATAGACCTTCTGGTCTACGTGCTAAGAATTTAGCTCTTTTAATGAGAAGTACAAGCACTGGATTAATTTTTAAGCATTCCTTTGGTGTTTAGCAGCTGCTGGGGCTGGAGAGTATGGTGCTGTGCTTCCAGGTGGTACCAGGATCTGGCAGAGGTGGTGTTTGGAGATATGCCTTCAAGGGAGGAGAAAAGAGCAAGAAGCAAGGCTTGGATTCAGCTTGAGAGAAGCTGGGGAGGAAGAAATCCATCTGAAGAACTTTTGATAGCATGCAGAAAAGCCTAAAATCAGTTTCTATTGCAAACTCCCAGGTCATAACCAAGAACAAGGCATTTATGGGAAGAGGAGAGCCTGCAGTCCCAGTGTTGGACTTCACCAAGGGTCCTGCAGAGCCTTCCTCATCCCACATGGCTCATGCCTTTCTCAGATCACAGAATATTCTGAGTTGGAAGGGACCCACAAGGATCATTGAGTCCAACTCCTTAGTGAATGGCCCATACAAGGATTGAACCCAGAACCGTGGTGTTATTAGTGCCATGCTCTGACCAACTGAGCTAATCTAAGGGCCGCATGAAAAGCACTTTGTGAGCCTCTTCCTGAGGTACCAAGGCGTAAGCTGTGCAATGCCTAGGATGCTGTGGCAGATGCTGCATTTTCCAGGCCTGGGCAGGACTCTCCGGTTTGTATTTCCTGAGAAGGGGAAGCCACATGCTGACCCTACCTCTGCAGCCCTGCGTGGGTCCCAAAGGCACCGAGGAGCCTCAGCCTGCCCCAGGGAGCGTTTATAGAAACCCATCATAGCGTTGCTGCTGCAGAAGAACAGGTCTGGGTGAAGAGACAGGTGATCTTCAGAACTGGGGTGCTTTTATCTACTCCTCAACTCTCAGGAGACAGAGCACAAATATAGTAGCACAGAAACCTTGAGATCAGCAGTGGACACAGCAAATTGAGACACTGAGTCTTAATGTCAGGGGAGATTAAGACAAAAGGCAGGGGAGAAGTCTCCTTTGTGCTACTGCACAGGGTAATGTTGGTCAGGGTGCTGGCATGGGTGCTCTGTCCAGTCAGGATGGCAGAGGGATCCATCCCTTCAAAATGCCAAGCCAGCTTGGGGAAGACATGCCACCTGCAGGGGCTGGGGACACCCCCATGTCCTCCAAAATGGCCTCGTCTATATCTTACGGTCATGATTTGCTCACAAGGGGAATGAAAACAATTTTCATGTGTTCCCTGGGCACATTCACAGAGACTGAGCAAAGGAAATATACTAATAAAGGAAAAATGTTTAGCTTATGATATTAACATGTTTATAGCAGCAACGATAGTATAGGTTCCAACCTTATATAAAATGTTGATGAACTGCCGGTTTTAAAAGTGAAAGAAAAGTTTACAAGAACTACTCATGGTATTTAATATTAATAATAAACACATCTATCAGCTCAAGTACTGATATTCAAATTGGTTGAATTTATGATCACATTAGTTAACTCGAGTTCTTTCAGATGTGTGAATTAATGACTCAACAGAGAATTACTTAAAATATACTTGTAAAGCAACGGGTTTGCAAAGGGGAGAAAATGTTCAATGGACATAGCAAATGCTGACTTCTTGGACATNACAGGTGGGAAATTTGCTTCCTACTGTATCTTGAGTCTAGATACATAGGGGCATCCTGCTCAGAATTGCAATTCCTGACTTTGAGACAGGAAAAAGAGGATGAGAGGAATCCACAGCATTAGGGCTGGACAACAAGTAAGAGGATAAGTGTAACCTGCATGAACTATCCTACCGGGAGAGGGTTCAAAAGGAGATACTGATGCCTTGTTGCTGTGGAAAATGTGGGTTTCGCTCTTTGCTGCCCAGGAAGACAAGAAGTGCTGCTCAGGCAGCAGGATCCTCCTGAAGTGTGTGCTCACCAAGCCCAACCTGCTGTGCAGTGCATGCCTGTGGTACCTGCAAGTGCATCATGACAGAAATGAAAGGGCAGGGGAGAACAACCACTCATGGCAGGGTTGGGCTGAACTTCACTCCTGGGGAAGGGCAGCCTGGTCTAGTCCTGCAACAGCGCATGGTAGTGGTCTCCATAACCTTTACTGGACTAGAACAACCTCATACCTCTTCCCTTCACGGGATGCCTTGACCACGTATGCTCCAAAATAATGCTTACATTGCCATGACACAGGACACTTTATTCAGCCTGGTTCATCCTCACTGCTCAAAAAAAACAAAAAAAAAAAAATAATCACTTCTACTTACATCACTTCTGGCAGACACTTCTCCAACCAGATCTCTGGTAAGGGCAACTCCGCAATGTCTTCAGGCACTTCACTGGTTCAGCATCCCAGCCATAAGAAAGCTTTTCCCAGCAAACGACTCGTAACTTCCTTGCTGCAATTTTATCCCATTATTTGTGTGTTATGCATCACAGGTATAGAGAACAAACTGTTTGTAGTAACATTTTCCTGTATTTAAGACCCTTATAATGCTTTTACTTCCTCCCTTACTTCTCTTCCCACTCTCCTTGTTCCTAGAAGGAACAGTACCAGATCTTTTAGCTTGTCCTCACATTTTGTATTTTGTAGGTCTCTGATCATACTTATTTTTGCCAGTGGACTGATAGGGGAACATTTTTTCCACATCTTTCTTGAAGACAGAAGCCACAATACTCGAGTTCACATAAATTTCCTCTTGAATCAATGAACAGATATTTATTCCCTCAGAAACGTAACAACTTCAGTGGGTTCAACAGAAAGGTCACACTCCTCCCTCGCCACACGGACATGCTGTGTAGCCTAATACTGAGATCTTCTCCTGTGGGATAACTGAAGCCAGTCTGACTCTCCTTGGGTAAGCCTGGTGTCTGACCTTTGGCATCCTGCATCCATGCACTGACAGACAGGGATCAGAGAAGGGTAGACGGGGCAATTCCTTTCCCTCCTGCTTTTGTCTCAGTGCTCGCTTTGGCTGGGGTAGTTAATTTTCTTCACAGTGGCTGTTTTGGATTTTTGCTGAACACAGGGTTGATGATACAGAGATATTTTTGTTATTGCTGTGCAATGCTTATACAGAGTCTAGACATTTTCTGCTTTTCATACTGCCACGCTGGCAAGGAGGCTGGGGTTACTTGGGAGATTGTGAGGAGACACAGCCAGGGCAGGTGACCCCAAGTGACCAAGGGATATATATCCAGACCATATAACATCATGTTCAGTATATAAAGTTGGGGGGAAGGAGGAATAGGGGGGCATTTGGAGTGATGGTATTTGTCTTCACAAGTCACTGTTACGCTTGATGGGGCTCTGGAGTTGGCTGAACACTTGCCTGCCCATGGGGAGCAGTGACTTAATTTTTTGCTTTGTTAGTGTACACAGCTCTTGCTTTCCCTATTAAACAATGTTTATCTCAACCAAGGAATTTTCAAGCTTTTACCCTTTTCAATTTTTCCACAGGCCAGCTGGTGGGGGAGTGAGTGAGCAGCTGTGTGGTACTTGGTTGCAGGCTGGGGTTAAACCACAGCATGGGGTTAAACCACAGCATCGTTCCACGTGGGACTCAGGCCTAGAAGATTCATGTCTGCTCAGCACTGTCAAGACCCAGGCAGCTCTTGACCAGCTAGCAGGAGATCTGTTGGTGCTCTGGGAACTCTACTAAAATAAATGCAGATGACTGTGGTTGTAGGTAGGAGGTTGGGAAGCTCCAAATGTAAACCTTTGGCACGCAGGGTAGCACTTGGGTACCCACAGCCACATGGTTATTACAGTTTAAGAAGCTGAGCTGCTTCACTGATGGTGGCTCAGATTCCTCCACCTCCTCGGCCCTGGGAGGGACTCAAGCACTGCACTCGTACAATTGCACCCAGACCACAGCACTGGCTTGGCTCTGTCATGTCTATGCATTAGGATTGCAGCACACGGAGCTAAAAATAATCAACCTTTCCCAAATCAAGGACAGATATTGCAGGTGAGAATGAAGAGAGGGGAAGCTAAGTAGAAGGCAAAATAAAAATATTTGAAGAAACAGAAGTCAAAACAACTCTCTGTATTGACACTTGTTTTTAAACTAAAGACATAATTATCCTGTAGCAAGCCTTGGGTACAGAGAAAAACATCTTGTTGGGAACTAATTAAAGAATTAGCCAGTGTTTAGCTTCTCACAGATAAAGGAGCATAAGCTTTGAAACAGAAGTGTTTGCAGTATGCTTTTGAAAACTCTCTGAAGACAGCTGAGCTTAAGTCTGTTAAGACTCTTCCTTTGACTATTAAATGTCTGTTCAGATGTCTTTGTTTTTTCTTCCTTGATATTTTTTCTTCTCATAAAAGGAGCCCTTGGTACCACTTAACAGCAGGCATTTTCTCCCTTGCTTAGAGCATGGGGTGGTGTGTTACCGTGTGTCACAGCAAAGAACACAGGTCATCCACTGAACCACTGTACAGGTGCGACAAGTGTCAAAGCTGCCATGAAATACAGTGTTTAGTAAATTAAAAGCTGGCGCTGCATGCCACATCAGCCCCCCAAGATTATGTTCTAACCAGATACTTCCCAGGCACAAGGTGTATCAGCACCCTGTCCTTAACAGACAATCTCTGGGTGCTGCAGGGAATGCCAAGTCCCTTTCAGGAAGCTGATCAACTTCTTGGTTCAGCAAGAGGGGACAATGACAGTAAGCGCTGTCTCTCATCCACTTTAACAGCTCGACATCCTCTGCCAGGGAAGGGATAACCCATCCTGAAGAGCAGGAGTGACCAGACTCTGCACGGGCTCCCATAGTGTGTGCTCAGAACTAGGCACATTTCTTGGGGATAACTTGGGCCTGGCTTCAAAAGCAACTTTGCTCTGCTCCCTCTGCCCAGCAGCCTGATGGGAGCTGTGAACTCACCTAACCATGAGTGATTTTCAGAGCTCTCTTAGTTTGAACTACAGGGTGTTTCTTCCCATGCTTCTCACCAGCCCCACACACAGCAGGCTTTTAAGAGCCAGTTATGCTCTTCACTCCCCTCCTGTCAAATCAGTGTCCAGGGTGTTGGCTAAGATCAGGGATTACGAACTTCCTCCTCTCTAGCAGCACAGGGCATGCTAGCACTGACTGTGTTTGCCACCATGTAAAAACTGCTGTTGACTGCAATTCACCCAGTGTTGTTTATTTAGCATCTCCAGCTTTGTTTCAAATGAGCACACATGCAGATGAAATTATCCCTGCTTTTCAAAAGACAGATAAAAAACTCATCTATGCTTTGTGGAAGAGGATGGGAGTTTTAGCCAACTCTCCGAAGTGGAAGTACTCCATAGAGACAACATTATGTGGGAAAGGGGAATCAATTTTTACTAACCTCTCTTCCACTGTCATGCTACTTTGCAATTTTCAGTGCAACCACTGATATCAGATGCATTCTCAAGAGTCATGAGAATGTCAGTGCAAATATATTTAGCCATATCCCTTTGGGTAGGTGGGGGAGGAAAGAAACCCCTAAATAGCTATAAGATAACAATTACTGCAAACATATTTGCTTAGAGAAAGTTTAGTCAGAGTTCAAAGTCCTTGGCAGCTGGATGGCCAACGGCCAGCTTCTTCTCAAGCTGTCCCTACAAACCTTTACTCTTTGAGGAGCATGCTCAGAAGAGAATCCCCTCTGCTTTCCATAGGTCTTCTCCATATGGTCTAAGAACTCCTCAGTCTAAAAGAAATACTCAAATAAATGGTAAATTACTTAGACATCTCTTCCCTCTTTAACAAAAAAGCCCCAAAAGTCAAATCCAAGCCCTCCACGATAGAAACCATGTTTTAAATAGGAAAAGGGACATTCTCACTATTCATAACATTGCAAAGGAATCAGAAAGTTCACAGCTCTACCAAATGAGTGAAAATGCCCTGGCTTTCATTCAACTGCACTGTTAGTGGGAGTGAGGAGAAGTCTCCCACACAGCCACAGGAGAAAACTGTGGGATTCGGACTGGAAAAGTAGCAGGGGGAGGATGTGAACACTGTTAAAAATAAAACTTATCAGACAACAATTGAATCGTGAGAATGTTATCTGGTTCAACAGGAGCGTGAAAACAAATAGGCATTTCAAGAAGAGGGTCACTAGCAAGGTAAATAACTTCAAAATTGCAGGAAGTGACCAAAGAAATGTGCCAAGCCGAGTGCAATAAAAAAAAGGTTTCTCCAACAGCAGAAGACAGTCGTGGATACAGATTGCAGTGTCACCCTACTGGCATTGCACCCACCCACTGCACCCCTGGCCACAGTAAGACACAAGACTGAAGAGATTTGCACAGGACAGTGTTTAACATGACCCAGTGTTTATTGACTCCTGCTACATTCTTTTTAATAGTAACAGGAACATAAAATGTGATGTGTGGTAAAATACTACTAGGGGTTTCTATATGAATCCAATGCAAAGTGCCAGCATTGTTGACCAGCATACAACCTGACAAGAGAAGACGTAGTCATAACTCACTCTCAAGATATCTGCTGGGAGTACATCACAGTCAAAGGAGAACTAGTCATTTGCCTGCAAATAGACACATTTTCTTCTAGTGGTGTTAGAGCCAGCTATTTTGCAACAACAAGAAATGCATATAATATATTCTAACATTTAAAAAAAACCAAAGGATTAAAACTGTTTAAAAATAGAAGGGAAAAAAAGAGTGGATCTTTTTAGACACTGTTTTGTAGAAGTCATTCTTCATAGAGCCAGAAGTAATCTAGAGAAATAGATTTATTAGAGGTTACTTTGCTCAAAAGGCCAGTGGTCACAGGTTTAAGAATAAAAACAGTCTCTTGATTTTCAGCACTGTCTCCTGGCCTTTTTTCCTCCGTACACAACAAAAACCTCCTGTTGAAAATTGCAGCTTAGTGGCTCTGCACATTTTTCCCCACACAATTGAAAAGGCAACCATGTTTTTTAAAGAGCCATCAAAAACTTGCATGACATGCACGTGCAGCATAAAACATCTTCACAGATACGAATGATGAAGGCACATTATCTAAAGGTAAAAAAAAAAAAAAGGAAAAACCAGAATTTTTGGAGGATTCAAAGTTGAATGACTTGGAGAAAGCACTCCTTTTCACAACTGGCTGACAAGCGCTGTTTAGCCATCTGATTCAAACAGTTTGCTATGAACACAAAACACAAGGAAAAAGCCTCTTTGAAATACCCTCCCTACTGCAGCAGCCTGCTTCCCTCACACAGATAGACAATTTCATTCTTACAGAGCAGCTTGCAACAATTCTACAACCAGGCAAGAGAAATCTATGTAGGAAATATCACACCTGTGTATTCCTACATGACCAACATCCCCTACACCATCCCCAGCTAAACTACAGCTTCTTCAAGGAGATCATCCAACTGGAAACAGAGTAGAGATCTGAAACAGAGGACTGAGGAATTGGTTTCAAGATCCCAAGGGCTCAAAACTTTTTTTGCACTTGATTATGTGTGTTAATAAAGACAACTCTCTGCCACAGAATAATTGCTCTGTCTTCTATATTTATAATATAGATGAGGAAGATATTGGCTAAAAATGAAAATATGTACTTTATTTACAATAAATGCAACTATTTTGCTCCGTCCTCCATCACCACCTGTATTGCTGACCGCTGCAGAAACCTGGTGGTAGCAACAGTGATAACTGAAGTACCTTCCTTTTTCAGCCCTTAGACAAAGCTTTTCCCCTTGCACCACACTGTTTTTCCGCTGTTCCAGGCTCCAGCAAGATGTGTAGTAACAACGCTTTCTAGTTCATTTTAATGTTACAGTTTCTAGAGGCAAAGCAGTAATTGCTCTGCTCTATCTGGTTTTCCTCCTTTTAAAATCATGTAGGAGTTTCAAATTTAAGCACCAGTATCAACTTTGCACAGTAATACAACAGGTTGTATTCCATCACCTTCTCTAAACAGTTATCCTGTGGGCCCTCTTTTCCAACACCTCTCACATTTCAAAGGGTTACCTCTCACTCTCAAGGAAGAGCCCAAACTCTTTTGCATCTCACATGGACATTTCAGAATAAGAATTTCAAGTTATCACTAAGTTTCCTTCAAGACTCTGGTGTGTTACTTAGAAGCAACTGTAGTAGAATGATGTTTTTTCTAACCTTAAAGGACATTTATCATATTCCTAGTCTTTTTCTAGTCTTGAGCTGTAAGAATATTTGTCACACATGTTCCCTCATATTCCTCTCTTAAGGTGCACAGTGGTCAGGCCTGTAAGACCATAGCTGGATCTCTGAGAGAAGCCAGAGAGAATAAGGGGGTTCTTAGCACTACTGTATTTACATTCAGCATTCATGGGTAGGCTGAAGAATGCTCAGCTTTTTTGTTTTCCTTTAAGATACAAAACTGCTTTAAAAAATACTCCATTTTCTATTATCATTTTTTATGTCATGAAAGTTATTTCTTTTCTGTCCTATGCAGCTGTTACCGTTCTGTCAATGACATTTACTAGTTGCCATTGCACGCTACTTTTCCATTCCCTAGCTCAAGTGCAGCCCCACCACAGCACGGAGAAGCCAGCACAGCGTAGGGAAGGGGTGCAGGCCGGTTCAGACAGACCACCTTCACCAGCTTGGGCAGGTGGCACGGGAAAATATGGGACACTGAAGGGGTCATCTATTTGGAACATTTAATAGGGTCTGACACACATACTGACAACATGAGATAAAAATGAATGCAAGTGAGTGTATTAGGTTAAGAACAATTAGTGCGAGTGATAAATGCATCCACTGCCAGCTCCCAGCTTCATTAAGAGCTATTCTGAACTGCATAGTAAGTGCTGGTTGGAGAAGTTTAGACAGAGTGGAGATAGGTCACCAGTTACTCATTGAGTCTAGTAAGTTTAAAAAAAATAATGGAGAAAAAAATGTGTTTTTTCAGCTTTGCCACTGAATAACTCTGATCTCACAGCTTGGGCACAGCAGTAATAGTTACCTGGCATAACAGATCAATTGAAACGGAATTGCAGTTTCATTCAAATTACATATGCATGCAAAATTAAACAAGCGTGTTCACTAAGAATATGCAGCATAAAAATCAAGTCTAAGTTACCCATTATTTATCATATATTTGTCAGACTGCCAGACACATCTTTTCCTTTCAGATTCATATCTGTGTCACATAGAACATAGCAGATGGAGAAGACGCAAAGCAAAGACTTCTCTACATATCATTGTATAGATGGCCAATCTATTGTGAGCCCCCTTAAGGGCCAATCTATTGTGTGCCATAAGCCTTCCTAGTTTACCAGACTTTTGGGAGAAAATAGCTGCTTTACCAAACTGTGAAAATAGAAAACATACAGCCCATCCTGCTCAAAACAGAAAAAAAAATGGTTTTATAAAGTTGTGAACAGTCCTGGGACAGAAATGGCAGTACAACTGCACAGCTAGAACATGCCTCTTGAAAAGCAAACAAAATCCAGAAAATGCAATGACTGTGTAGGAAAAAATCTGGAAAGTCATGTTATTGAAGAGTTGAACCAATGTTCTGCACAGCAAAATGATGGACAGTACATCAACAGGTCCATTTGGGACAGACTGTAAAATGACACTCTCCAAATATACAATTTAATTTCCCATGTCCAATATCTCTCTCTGCCCATTAGCAGTCTGCCACTGATTTTAAACTTGCAAAGCTTCCTCCCATTGAACTAGAATTTTTTCCCCCATAAAGTGCAAATAAGACTCAAGTTTTTACCACTAGTTCCAATGACCATTATCTTAGTTACAAGAGTGATCAAAAGCCAGTTGGCTGAGCCACTACCACTAGGCTTAGTGATACTCTTTTTTTTTTTTTAAACCCTGGTTATTTTTTCCAGCAAAAGGCAAAGAGCAAACAAGTCTTTCTTCTACCAGATGCAGCATGACAGGAGGCTGCCTTAAGTACCATCAGCATAAGATGCACGTGCTAGACACAACCAGTGCATTCTTGTGCATAAAAATTATTTGCCCTTATTTGCTGGAAATGGAAGTCATCTTTGGGATCTTATTTCCTCACAAAGAGTTCATGAACAGTTGATTAGTCTTCATTAAGAGGTGCTTCTCTCTTCCTTGCATCTACATCAAAAAGAAGAAAAAGCAAGAAGTGGTTAAACCAGGGGGTTCTGACTATATTCATCTGAACACTCAGAAACAGAAAAACGTTGGTTTGTTTTCAATGGACAACACTTCCCATTTCAGAATCGTGGCATGAATCCACTATGTGGACTGAACTGCTATATGATACCACAGCATGTTAACAAGGACAATCACACAAAGATCTTGTGCATTTGTCACACTGAAATTGAAGATGACTCGTGCGATACTTAAGTAGCCAAGTAAACTTTGAGACCCCAGATCAGTGATACCTTCCCCCACCGCCTCTTGGCCCCTTTTTCATGATCCTCTTTAAGGATGAAACCAGTATTTACTTTTCATACAAGCTACAGAGATGACAACAGTCTGTTCTGACAATCATTTGACTAATTACAACTTTGCCCAGCTGCACACATTTTAAAAAAGATAAGTGCTCTCCACACTGTATTTTGAGGAACTGCCTGAGACAGACCCTGAAGACCAGATCCTAAACTGCTCTGAACAGGAAACCTTTGGTCATGGCCCCAGGTAGGGTGTTGGAACACATCTGGACAGCTCAGTCCGTGACTCGTATGCCATCACTACAGTAGCAAGGCAGTGTGGCTGCCATTAGAAAGCTGGGTCACCTCTTTGTGGGGTTCTGTCCTTTATTAACACAGAAGACAGATCCTATTCATCCAGAACATTTAGAGAACACAACTATTAAACTGTCTGTGAAAGTCTCATGACTTTGTGCTACACAAAGGTTTGGAGGAGGCAAAATATACCTCCCAAATAACAAAAGAAGAGCTGCGACTGGAGTAGCCACCCAGGGTAAGAAAAAAAAATCTCAGTCATTTGGGACTCAAATCAGAAACTGTCTCTCCCATTATCCCCATTTTGTTCATCAGGGATTCTAGGGCCAGGCCTGAATCTTCTGTCACAATTTCTCCACTTTGCATAAAATAACTGACTAGCAATTAGAGGTGAAAAGGCTTTCTAAAAATGCATTACATACGCTTGTAGCTACAAAATCACTCCTGGTCTGACTCTGGAAATATCAAACTGTATTAAATTCTTTCTGGTGAACATTTATAAAAAAATCATACCGGTTAAGTTCCTGAACTTCTTTTTGGCTTCTGCTCTTTCTTCGGCATCAAAATACCACACGGTCATGGCATATCTACAAAAGAAAGAAACCTTGTGTTTGTTTCCACTTTAGATATTAAAATAGAGCACTGGAGTTTTATGCTCATGGAGAAAGCAAAAAACAAAACTGGACTCATAGACTGAAAAAATACGATGAAAATGACACATCTTTATAGGCAAACACAGACAGCATTTTAGTGTGTATTTTAACAAGTCACATAGAAATATAGGTGAGAATTTCTGCTGGAGGCACAAAAGAGAGCACGGCCCCTGGTAACAGAGGGCAGAAGTAGCTTTCAGACCTTTGCATGTTTTTCTGTTCTGGGACGCCTGCAGGCAGCTTGGGGGCTGCCCTGCGTCACATCAGCTTTTCACAGTCTGCTGACAGATGGTAGTCCCAACAATCCCCATAGTGTTATAAGGGCAAAAGAATAACCCAGCACCTCCCAGCTAAATAGCTATGCCCAGCTTGGAAGATTTCTCCTGTCAATGGTTAAGGGCCTTTTTTGCCCATCACATGAGGAAATGTATCATTCAAGCTTGCTTCTCCTTATTTAATGAGAGAATTTCCAGTGACTCAAAACCAGAAAATTCACTCAAAATCTGTCTATTTTTTATGCTCATGTATTTAAACACGATGGCCGTAACTTTGGATACAAATATTGGTAGCAGAGATGCTTTGGGCTTTTTCCTAGCCAAATACCAATACCAAATATGCTACTTACCTGGTTGCATAAGAAGGTTGGACTTCATGCGGATTCCTTCGATCTGACCAAAAGAACAGTAATCGGTCAAAAATCGGCTCAACATCTGCTACATAGGACTTTCCTTCTGGGAATATTCGAAGAATCCCACCATGCAGCTGAAAGAAAAGGAAAGATTGCTTTTTGCACATATGAACAGCCACGCATTCACATGAAAAGTGACTTATTTCTCCCTCCTCAACACCTAACAAATGGGGAATAAACATCTAATGATAAACAAGACAGCTATGTGACAACAATGGAAAACCTTACTGCGTCTCCTGGCCACTTTGATTTTCCCAAACAGTTTGTAATGTTCCGGCATAAGCTTCTGCCTAAAGTAAATGAACCAAGATAAAGGTAACACCAGCCTGGCAGCAGAGAGTGGAAAACTTCTGAGCTTCCAGTCATATCTCTAGAACCAGTGATTACCACAGAGCTGCTCCACCTGACCAGTCTGAGATCAGGCTCCAACAGTTGTTATATACCGCTTATGCTATTTCAGAACCTGCGTCTGGCCATTTAGGAATTAACTTTTACACCTTGGGAAGAGTGAAGTCTGTTCTACTGTTAGATTTGTAAAACCTCTCAAATGCATTATAGCTCCCAGCCACTATTTGCCCTACTTATAACACAGCCTGGTCTCTCTACCATATAATTTCTGTCTTTCCATGTGCCACGAGTTTCAGGGAAAAGGTCTTGTGATCTGCACACACTCTAGAAACTTAAAAAGATGAAGGTGAATCCTGCCTCCCCCTGCTGCTGTTAGAGGGTTCTTTGGAGACTTCTATGCTGCATGATAGAGTGCAGGGAAGATGCTGTCAGTGCACCACTGACCTGATGTGGTACCTCCATGCCCCATGCAGACCTCAGTGAGAAGCTATTAAGTCAGGTTTAAAGCCACATGGTTGCTTTCAAAGCCCAGTATGATTATGCTCTTATATTGCATCTCCTCCAGCAGACACTTACATAAAATCACCGTCATATCTACATAACAAACTCCATCAGTGTCCTGGATTTCAGTTAGCTTTTCTTAGTGCTCACTTGGATGCCTCCTCACTATTTGGCTAAGGGTGCAATGCACAAAATAAACTGCATATTTGCATTTCCTCCCACAGCTCCTCCTTCATTTTATTACAATGAGATGTTTCACTGTCATACTCTCTGTAAAGGGAGTGTTTTTCTGCAACACTGCATTTTTCAATGGCATTGCCTCTGTATCTGAACTCACTTACGGTGGTTCATAGCATGTACATGTGCTTAATGAGCATATTGGCCTATAAAGAGGTTAGAGGAGCAAAAAACACTGGACAATTTTTAATTGAGAACCCCTGTGAGTAGTTTGTGCTGTATTACAACAACAGACTTGCAAAGAGACATTCTGCAACTTTACAAACCCTTCTTTTGTTTCTAGTTTAAAGGTATGGGACATTCAAGGCTGACTTAACTGCCTTATAGTAATATAGGCAGAAAAAAGAGTTGCATCCTGTCAAGGGACACAGTGGTGGAATCAAACCATGTGTTTATTCCTCTTACTAAGCCCCATTGCTTCATAAATAAGAAAAGGAAACTGCCTGAGTATCTTCTGCAGGTTAGCCTGAAGTATCAAGAATGATAAAGTCACAAACTTGGGCTGTCATTTTACTCTGCTCCCAGAATCCACTTACTCTGTAGTGAATTGATTTTCTTTTTCTGCTTTTTCCTCTAAACAAAGTGTTAAGAGCATGCAGCCCAGTGCTTATAGCTTTATTCTACAGCAACAAAATCGTATGTGTGTAGGATGGGAGAGAGGATGATAAGAAAACAGTTCCGATTCTCTCTTCCAAAGGATTGCCAAAAACACCCAGGAAAAAAAAAAGATATGAAGAATGGACCAGCAGCTCAGAAGTTCATCAGAGTTCACAGAAACAACAGACAGCTCCCAAGCTATGTTTCCAAAGCAGTTCTTCCTTCCTGTTCAACCCCATGGCTTACTCACCTTGGAGTCCCAATTCTTATTCAGATAATAAATACAGGTGATGCAGCGCCCGTCACCATTTGGATTGTCCACATGACGAACATACCCAGTTCCATTTCCAGGATAGCAAGCAACCATAGCCTGAAAGATACAGATTGTAAAATAATTAATTCTACAGGATGACTACCTTCAGTTTTAATTTGCTAAGCATCCTCCCACCACTAGTTTAGCTCAGTATTTTTCAGATGATCAATCCAAAATGTAGAGCAGATGACACCAGAAGGTATCTTTGCACAAGCTTCTTTCACAGGACAGCTCAGCCAGTGTGAAATTCCAAACTGGAAAATAAATACCCTTCATAATTCACAATAGATAGGTTAAAAAAAAAGGAAAAAAATTAATGAAACTAAAGCACTAGTATGTATGATACAAGCTTGTTGTCATTTACAAGCTACGTGACTTTGAGGCAGTTTCAGCTGAAATTTGCTTGGGTTTCTACAGATAAGCAGTCATTGCAAAACTGATTCTCCAGTCATAATGAAAGTAGAAAGCAATCCCAGGATGTCCTGCTTTACTACCACCATCCTCCTCATATTCATATCTTCCAGTAATTGTCATATACACCCCTATGTCCTACACAAAGTGAGGATCCTCAGGAGGTGTAGGTAAAAGTCCATAGTGCAAAGTCTGCAAAAAGCTGCCATTCCTTTGAGCTGTGTTTGCACAGGGCAGTGCATGTTTGCTTTCATGGACTGAGCCACAGAACTAACCAAACAGCCTTCAGAGCATACTTCTCTCTTTGATCATCTTCAGACTTGCTGATACAATCGCTTAATTCATGGTTTAAATTTCACCTTGAATGATGAGATAAGCCTAACATGAATTACTCCAAACCACATGACAATCAACAGCTCTTAAAAGGTTTTGTACAGCAAAAACATACGAAACTTAGTTGACATGATTAACAGCCTAAGCAGACTGCAGGGAAGAGCAGGTGTGACTGCTGGTAGGGTACTAGATCTTTGTCTCAGTCACTCTTCACTACTGGGGCTACTTGGTAGTGATACCGATCACCACCGCTAAAGCTGTTGCAACAGAAGTCTTGTTCCCACTCCTCTGACATCTCCAGATTGCTTGCCAGTATTACCAGCAAGAGAGAGATGGGAAATGATGGACTAAATTCAGCTGGAAAACTGCAGATAGTGTTCATATGTGGCTTCCACAGAGATGAGGAGAGAGCAGTAACCACTGCTCAGTCTGTGTGCTGTGCTCCCATAAATAAGTTGTTGCCGCAGTGTTCAGGGACGGGCATATAGCAACATAGTTCAGGCAGGCAGAGATGAAGGTAAAGATGGAAGGACTTTATTGAGAAACCCCAAGACCCTTATATGTGCTATCTAACAAAGAAGAGGTGTCACAGGTCCGTTGGACTGACACCTCTCAGAACCACTGGTCAGCTAATTAAATGTGCCAAATAACACCTGCAAAAGATACTTTACAAAACAACCAACACCTGCAGAAGATACTTTACAAAAACATACAGAATAGTTTACATACTTTTCTTGGTTCCCAGATCTGTGCTGTGAGAAAGAAAGGCTTTCTCACAGACTACTAGAAGCTGGAGTTTTCTCTCTGATTGAGCTTTTTGTATCCACATAAGTTGTGCAGGAAGCACACCGCAGGCTCATGTTCAGCTCACTGTCCACTAGGACAATCTGAGGCTTCCCAGGCTCCGCTGGGAGCTGCTGGCAGTCCTCAGCCTGTACTTCTGCAACGGGCTCTTTCCTTCGCAGGGGCAGGAGTTGGATTTGTCCATGTTCAATTTCATAAGGTTCCTGTTGGCCTGTTTCCCCAGTCCATCTGGGCTCCTTCTGCTGGTAGCCTTGCCCTCACAGGAATCAACTGGTTCCCCTCAGTTTGGTGTCTTCTGTACAGCTGAAGAGAGTGCACTCTGCCATCTGCTTCAGGCTACTGATAAATAAAGGTGTTTAACACAACAGGTCCCATGACAGATCCCTGTGGTGCTCCATTTGGTAGCAGCCTCCAGGTATAACATCTGACTACGACCCTCCAAGTCCAACCAATCAGGTTTTACCCATCTAGTTTTCCATTCAGACCATAAAATCCTAACTTTGGATATAACAGTATTTTACATGCCTGTCCCACAGAACGAGGATATGACTGTGCACCATTTGCATGACCTGCCTCAATGATCTGACATACACAGTTGATAATGTAATTGACAGTTAGAGATTGACTGCATAGGCTTTACTAGGAACAATTGAAATTTTTATCTAGGAACCCCAGAAGTCTCATTTTTTTCTACCAAGCACACGCCAAAGCCATGATCTTCTCATGGAACATGACCAGGTACAGTGTAGCACATGCTGGTTTAACCACCAAGGAAATTTTACTGTGCCAACAAACACGAGCGCAGAAGCTACAGTGCAATGGATTTCTTGAACCCTCTGCAACCAAGATCAGAATCTATCCACAGGAGTCAGCCATGTATGAATTAACTTTCCTCCTCACAACAAGCACCAGAACAGTACCTGCACACAGCAGTAAGTCACCAGGGCCCGCTCTCCACACCTCAGGCCACAGATGCCAAGAGACTAGTGGCCTGCAGGGTCAGGAGATTATGCTGAACAAAAGCAAGTACTTTTGATTCAAAGTAGAAGCCCTACTCCTTCACACCTGGCAGTTACGTAGATGCCCTGCTGTAGATCCTGTCTGCTCTGCTGTCATTCTGCTATTACAAATGGCTCCAGAGCTGCACTACATTTCACTATCAGCCTGATAATAGCAATAAGGGCCAGCCTACAGCATAGTGCTTGAAACAAGTTTGTTAAGGGCATAAGTCTGGTGGAAACTGTAATCAGCTGTATCTGCAACGTAAAAATGGTCTGAGGGAGCTGTGCCCTCCCTGGTGAGGATAACCCACCTTGTCCATCCCCCCATCCATGTTGCTAGCACAGCACCTCATGCAGGTGCACCTTCACCCATCTCATGCGCAGTGAGCTGCATTAAGTCCAACAATTAAAATAGTAACCTTTTGCAGAACGGGATCCTCATACACTGGGAAACATGACCCTGGTGCCCCTGAAGCTGCTCCATCACTCCCCTCTTCAACTGAGCAGGGGAAAGAAAATGTACCGAAAGGCTCATGGGCTGATCAGGATAGGGAGAGATCACTCACCAGTTACTGTCACAGGCAAAACAGATAAACCTGGGGAAACTAGTTTAATTTATTGCCAGTCAAATCAGAGTAGGATAATGAAAAATAAAACCAAACCTAAAGACACCTTCCTCCTACCTCTCCCTTCTTCCCAGGCTCAGCTTCACTCCCAAGTTCTCTACTTGGCCAGCAGTGGGTCCGTCTTGTAGCCAGCTGGCATTGGCTCTGTCAGACATGGGGGAAGCTTCTGGCAGCTTCTCACAAAAGCAACCCTGGTAGCCTCCCAGCTATCAAAACCTTACCCTGCAAACCCAACGCATCCTGAGAGCTGAGAGTGAAAAGGAGAGGGGGCAGCGATTCCGACAGTCAGGCAGGGAGGAGGGCTGTGCCAGGGAGCTGGGTGCAGTACAGCTGCTGCCAGGGGCATGGGCACCTACAGCACCAGTGGGGCCCGGCTCTGCAGAGCTCTGCCAGCCATACCAGAGGGATGATGCATGATGGCAATACAACTTTGCTGACCGCTATTACCTCGTTTAAGTCGATATACAACACAAAATTATGGCAGCCTTAAGTCCCTCTTTGGAGAATAGACATTACTCCAAGATTACTGAACTGCCTAAAAATCGGTCCAATATTGCTACTACTTTTAATGCCACGAACAAAAAGGTACTGAACAACAGACTGAAGGGTAGATCCTTAAAGGGCTTTAGGTGCTTTATTTACTATGATATCTGGGCAAAAGGCCAGAGTTTTCCCTGGCTTCCCCCACGTAGTATGTTCTCTTAGCAGAACATATCCTTTGTCTCCAACATTGATGCATAATTTATTTATTTAGAGGAGCACCTTTTGCAACTGAAACACTCAGTCCCTGGAGATTAAGTGGAACAATTCACACAGAATCCTAAAGCACTGGCCACATTATAGCTTAACTTTCAGAAAGGCAAAGAGAAAAAAGTTTTCTAGTAGCAGCAGCGAAAGAAGAAAAGCAGAAGTAAAATATCCTTTTTCCTGGCACAGTGAATATTTGAATGAAACCTTAAACAATGAAGGGAAATCATTCTGGTCCTCCTAGAGACTGTTGAAACAGTATCAGGCTTTATCAGAACACTGGCTGGAGCAGCTCCAGAGCAGATCAAGCTGGCCTCAGCAGGGATTCCAGCTGTTAGCAGTACTTTTGGATTCATTTAAAGCAAACAAGAAACAGGAGATGAGATGCGTGACCCAGACTTAATTTAGGTAATTTGTGAACACTGGTATTTGCCAGCTTAGTGCACGGTCTAGCTACAAAAGCCAGAGGCTCGATAACAATAATCAAACCATTTACCAGGTGTGCACATAGAGTGTTAGTAAAAAATGTTTCCTATACTTTTGTCTATTGTGTCCAGAAGAGCACACTCCATTTTTGAAAGCACTCCTCCCTTCATTAACCAACTCCAAACCTAAACTAATCAAACTAACTATAGCAGGCAGTAATGAGCAGGAATGTACCTAACTTTCTTTTTCTTTTTCAATACAATCTGTTACAATGGCTGTTGGTTGGCTTAACTTCCCAGTGTAGGTACTCAGATTGGTATTTCTGCAACACTCCCCTTTTCTAATTTAAAAAGAGGAGTTTGTCTTACACAACAGCTGAATAGTTAAAAGCTGATATCCAGATGCATGCCTTTGGAGTCACACATACACACCACCATATGAAGACCTATGCTCTGGTAGTCTAGTCAACAGTCATAAATTAAACCCTACAAAACTTGGAAAATGAAAAGCAAATTATCAAGATTAAAGTTTCTGCTCTGTTCTTTTCAGGGATGCTAGCTTTCCCAAGAGGGTGCTAATCAACCACAAGTTAAACAAGCAGCAATTACCAGCTTTAGTAAGGACCCAGGAATCATCAGTAAATTCCACATTGCACAGAAGCTTGCAAAAGTAAGTTATGTATCACTCACTCTAAGTATTACACTCAAGTCAGCCAGAGAAATCTGCAAGTCAAACTGCAAGACACTAGCAAAGTGAAGGCAGATAAAAAACAACTGTTCCATTGAGAGGATTTTTCCCTGCCTCCCAGTGCTTCTAGCAAGTAGAAAAGCAAATTCTCTTAGCTGATGGCCAGCATCATGCTGTGAGACATGATTCACAAAATAAGCAATGCTAGAGCAGCCTGATACTTGGAACAAGACATTTCAGAAAATATCTCACACAGAAGATGCTTGTAAGTGGAAATGAACAGTGCTTAATAGGAAGCAGTGGTGACACCAGGTCAGAAAAAGCAGTTCTCCGTGCCCACTAGCACTAAGCCAGGGCCCCAGTGCACTCCCAATGCAGACTGTATAGATGGTATTGTAACCCCATACTAATCCTGTATTTTTCTCTCAGAATTAGTATGATCTTTGCAACCAGCAGAGAAAATCCTGACCTGTGTAACTCAATCCTGCCAACACCAACCACCCTTGCAGATTAAGCTAAAGACTCCACAATATGCTTTTCCATTTTCTGTACCAGATTTATATGGCATATTGCTGAACAGCAGCTACTTTTGATCCTATTGTAGATCATCTCTGTGTACAGCCTGGACATCAAGCAGCTAAATTCAGAAATTACTTAATTTAAAGTAATTTTAAAGTAAAGTTAGCTGAAAGGTTCTATATAGGCACAAAGCAATGCTGATCTACAATATCACTATGATGGCTGTCTAGAAAACCAAGGTATTAATAAGAATTAACAGTGCTGTAGCCACTGCAGCTTTCACATGTATTTTTATTTGGCTGCACACTTCCCAAACTTCAGCCCAATATGTGGTTCTCTGTTCTGAACTTGAGGGCAAACAAAAAACACTTTTGACCAGTCCTGTAGGAAATGAGGACTACCAGGCTTCACTTGGTTGTCTTAGTTCTGAATGCATATTGTGCTCAACCTGATTCTAGTTCATAGATGTGCAGTCTTTACACCCAGAAAGGGAAAGGCACCCAGCATGCTCTACATTAAAAGAACATGAGTAGTCTGACATTTCATGATGAAAGACAAGAGATTCTCAGCTGAGGCTTGACTGACACACAAACACTATGGGGTGTTTCTTAGAGTAACTTCTTATCACACCCAATTACACCCCCAAGTGTTTTCTGCCACATAGCTTACAATGGTTAAGTATAAAATATTCATGAACATTATTTTAGTTTGTTTGAATTAATGAAAGTTAAAATACCCAACTGCTATATTGAAGCATGAACTGGGAACACTTGGTCTAACTTTATAGAGATGGGAAGGCATGGTGGGAAGAAAATTATGTTAAAACACCAACAAATGAGAGATATTAGCTTAGTGCCTGTTGGAAAAAGGAATCACCAGTTCCAAGAGGGAGTAACACTCTGCTCGCTTCAGTCAAGCAACACATGAAATGGGCTTCAGTGGCAGTATTGCATGAGAAACTGGTCCCTCATTTCCTCACCATAACTTGGTTAGCAATCTTCAATCAAACAGTTACATGTATTTAAATACAGTTATGTATTTAAAAAATCCTGTTTCCATGGATAGCATTTTAGCCAGGTGGTCTGGTACTTGCTTCTCCTTGCTTGCATGCATGCTTGATCATCAGATTCAGACCTTCCACGAGCTGAAACCTTATCTCTCCCTTTTTATTTTATTTAGTCTTTTGCATGCACCACTGTAGCTTGCTTGTTGTTTGCAGGTACACAAAAGCACTTTTTAAAAAAAATTTTTGAGGAACACCCTCAGGGTGGGAATTGTGGGGAAGACTTTCATCTGCAGGAAAAAGATGCTAAAAGATGGTTTATTTTTGCTTAGCAACCAAAAGTCTATTATTACTTGATAATATTCCAATTACTGTAAGATGGAAAACTGTTCCTGCTTGTTAAATTTCTTCTAACAACTTAGGGTAGAAACAAAGACCTACCCATGAAAGCTCTGTTCATGGATTATCTCCATGCCACGCAGCTGTTGATGACTGGCATGTTATCTAGTTGTAGCCCAAGGAGCCCCTAATAAGCTTTCAAATCTTATGGAATGTGTCTGTAAGGAAGCTAGATCACAGATTGATGCTGCTTTAAAAATGAGCTCCCTGTTAAATGAATCTGTAGTGGGGTTTAGGAAGCTTTCCTAATGATTGGCAACAGAATTAAGTTTTTCATAGCCTATTAATATGAAGGACTGTTTCAGCCTGTGACTACTTTTTTTATTTTTCTTAACAGAACACACACTTAGAAATAAATCTGTGTCGTGGTTTGATGCATAGTTAGGCATTTAGTTTTAAAGCTATCACATTCTGGACACCCTTCAAGTTCAAGCTGGCTGCCAGAGCAGTGCCACTGTGAAATGGGAAGGCAGGAAACAGCCATGCCTTGTGTAGGCAGTGGCCATCTGCAACTGTCAAGAGACTAAGGAGCATTTGCGGACCAGCCTTTGGAGACAGCAGTGGGTTCTGTTGAGCTGTTGCCATTGCTGGCTACTTCATGAGATCCTACAGGATCCTAAAGTCAGAGGGCAATTCAGGAAACTGACAGGAACTAACCATGGAAGAAGTTCTTCAGGCTTCCATGGAGAGAAATCTGAGTTGTGAATTCCTGGGCAAAAGAGTCCCAAGCATTCATCTACCACTGTATACTGTCTGCATTGCTCGTGTTTTTTAAAAAGCCAAGTAAACGAACACTTTTCAGATCACCACCCAAATTCTCTATATTCAGCCTCTGGGCATAGCAAGGAGAAAACAGAACACTGAAAGTTAAGGAAACAAATCTGAAACTGCCATAGGATCACACCTGTCCTTGCAGTTAGCATCTCTGCTTGTTGTAATAATTAGAAGAATTAATTTCCTTTCTTGGATGCTTAATTAATCTACATATGTCTGTGTACATGTCAATTAACACTTTTCTCCAGTATTCCAAGTGCTTCTCTTATCTTCTGCAAATGAAAAATCAGGTAAGACTTTTATTTTACATCCTCCTCTGACCTAAAACTAGGTTTTGGTCTGTGATGTTACTGGGTCGTTGTGCCTTGCACGAACACAGCGGCAATAGCGCTCCAGAAGCGATTAGCGTGCTGTGAAGAGCAGGCATACCATCACGGCGGGACCTGAAATTTAAAAGGCTATTGCCAGTGAATTAGTTCAGTCAAGGATATTCAGATTAAGTCTCCAATTAGCAGCTGTAAACATGCGCAGTGCATCGATGTATCAATAAAGGCTGTTCAGTTTAGAGAGACCGCCCGCCCCTGCGCCTCGGAGCCCTGGCTCGGGGCCAGCGAGATGATGGCTTAACGACAGTGCTACGTGCGGAGCGTGAGGCGATCGGCGATCAAATGCAAACTTTAGTCCAGAGTGCACTTCAGAGACAGGCTGCGGAGGGAAGAGGGGAAACCCACACACGCAGCGAGCACACAGGCGCTCCAGGCACTTCTCGGCTCTCGTTCTTACTGGGCTGTCTCTCCCTCCTGCGGTACACACAGGCACGCAGGCTTATCTCCCACACTTAAAAAAAAAAAAAATACTGTCTAATTACATTTAGGATTATTTTTGTCTTTTGCTGAAGCCCTCTTTCATCGCCCGGAAAACTCTTTCAGTCCTCTCCTCTCCCCAAAGAGCCAAACCTGGCCAAGCTGCACTAATGAGAAAGTATCCCAAGCAATTGATGCAGATGGAGAAAACATCCCCTGTAATGAGCCCTGGGGGACACCGTGACAAGCACCACCCCCGCAGAAAGGCAAATTCATAAATAAGTGCAAGCTCATTAAGGAAATCTGTAAGGACCATCCCTGTATGTTCAGTTTCTCAGCAGGGAATAAAAGCCTGGTAACCAGCAGAGGCATCCTCTGAGGAACATTTCTCATCTGTGGTGTAGAAAGATAATCTCACAGTTCCTGAAATATTCCAGCCTTTCATTCTTCATCAGCACGTCAGACCTTTTCAGTTCTGCTACTAGTCACCCAGAGGATTACACCACCTTTTTTTTTTTTGCAACATTTAAAGAACTGCATATTTTGATGCTCTTGTGCTTGCGCTAATAAAGGTCAAGCAAGACAGCCACAAAATAGGCAAACTTTCGCTGGTGTTGGAGCTGCCTGAGCTGCCAACATCCTTTTCATATTATTACCCATTTATTTTTAGCCTGTGGGCCCAGGGCAAGTGAGCAACACTGCCCACAGGACTTTTATCCGCTCACATTCGGTATGCAGCACCTCTAACATGTCCCATGAGCTCACCAGGGGCAGCCCTGGACATCCTGGCAGGCAGAGGTGATGAGCCGCCACCTTGAAGCAGGTGTGCCAAGGGGACGGGAGACCCCAGCTGCCAAGAACAGTCCTTCCTTGGGGCCACCACCCAGGACACCTCTTGTGACTCCGCATAATCCCACCGAACCAGAGGCAGCACCACACTGGGGGAGATGTTTTTCTTTGTCCCCTCTGGCTCAGTGAAAAATACCCTCCACTGACAGAGAGCAATGCAGGGTTCAGAGAAGCACCGTCACACTTGGCAGGTACCCCAAATATGCCTCAAGGGTCCTCCCTGTCAGAGCCGTCTGGGCTTCTGAGGCTGCTAAGACATTACTGTGCTGCATAAATAGAGAGATCAACGTTCTCAAGTGCTTGTTATCACAGCAGTAACACCAAATTAATGCTAATTGATGAGACCAGTTATCTCCTATGTTAATTTCGGAATGAAGCTGTCTCACTCATTACCCTCACATCTTCTGCTCACCCATACCTTTATGGAGGACCTTGCCTCAGTAACAGTATTCCTGCATAGGATTTTGCATGAATGAATATTTAAGGATAAAACCCATTAAAATTTTCTATAACAAATTACCATCAAAAATAATTTCTGCTATGGTTCAACAACATGTAGCCTTTACCTCTAAGGTTTTGCCTGCACATAAACTTGTACTGCTCTGTGTACACACGCACTTTACAACAGTGCAGTCTCTCAGTTAAAGTGGACAGATGTGTATTCAGTGACACACCATCTTTCTGTGCAGGAAGGGAAACAAGATATTCAAATCCAAGGCAAATTTGTAATAATATTACTGTATGCCTATTCTAAGGCTAGGCAATAAAATGTATTGGTAAAACATCCCAAATTTTCCTAAGTGTTTTAGTGCCTAAAACACTCTCCACCATGTACGCAGGTGGTACTTGCAGTACAGACAGACACTTGGCAACTCTGAGCAAAGCCAGCATGCACAGACAGACATGCACACGCAACAAACTGACTGCCAGCCTTACATTTGCACGTCTTGAAGATATTCACAAAAGCTCTCAACTCCTGAACAAGGAAGTCTGCTCCTTAACCCAGCTGTGGACGTTAGATTCTGGATTTGAACACAGGCTGCTGAATTCCCGCTTCCCTTATTCCACTGGTCAAGTGTCTCCCATGGTTTCATGCTGCCACCACCTGACAGAAGAGACCAACCTAAAGGCCAGCTGCATTGTGGCCACTGACACAAACGTCAACTCTCCTGCTGGGGCAGTGGCCCTGCACAGGGACACAGACATGCCTGACAAGTTTAGCCTGCTCACACCTGCAGCCCTGCTTTGCTGCAGTCCCCCCTGGAGCCTTACCCAGTCATTCCCACCACCACAACTCACTGAAGCAGCAGCCCTTAGGAGATTTCTCAAGGCCCAGTTCAGGACTGAGTCTTACAGCAATAATGTTCTGTGGCATCTAAGGTAGTTTCTGCAGGAAGCACTGCAACTGTTGAGCAAGGGAGGCAGTCTCTCTGGTGTGAGCTCAGGATGTTTCCTGAGGATGCAGAAAGCCTGGAGTGGTCTTTCTGGCTCATTTCCCTTCTTTTTCCTCTTCCTTTCCATAATCTTTCTTCTGGCAACCAATGTGACGAGAGCAGTATGTACCCAGAGCCACCTCAGGGGAAGCCAAGGCTGAGCCAAGCTGGGGGTTGGACAGAGGCTGCTCTCCCAGGATGCCAGCTGGTTGGGCAGCCAGAGGAAGCAGCCCTCTTCCCTATCTCCTCCCTGGGATGGAGATGAGAGATAGTAACTGCATAGGCATGACAGGCTGTGGTAAGAGCGGGGGTAAGAAATCACTTTGTGGGAGTCCTGCAGCTGGCTTTGCTAGAGATATGGGGCACAAATGCATCTCTATGGTGGGAAACACAGAGGGGGAAGGCAGGACAGATACTCGAGGGGGTGGCAGAGCTATAGGGTTACATATGCCCACTCAGGTGTGGGGGTCAAGTAGGTACTGTGCCCACAGCTATGGTCACCATTGGCACAACCAGTGCCTCTTCTAACTGCAGCCAAAACATTGTACTAATACAGCTTATAACTAGCAGCAGTAGCTTCTACAGATGGTAAGCAGTGAAGCATGCTTTTAACCAAGTGCCAGCAAAGAAAAAAAAATGTATTTGTTTCAGCTGCAGACATCCAAGTGTAAAGAAACGAACAAAAAACCCACGTCAACTACATTTTTACTCTTGCCAAGAAATTATCAGTGCAAATGTGAGACTGCACTGAGCCTTTATGTCATCAGTTAAACATCAAGTTACGCACTCAAATATCTTCGTAAAATGCAGAACTTTGACACTTCAGTGTTTGACCACCATGAAATGTTGAATTACACCGAATTTGGCAATGAGGACCAGCATTCACAAATCCTGTCACCGCTCCTTCATGAAGAGGAAGCCTGTAAAACAGTTAACCAGGCAGTGACCCTTCCTGTTGGCCTGCTTCAGAGACACCATGCACATGCTCCATACAACAGATGACAGGGGGCAAGTTAATTTACTTAGGTGGAAACATCAGTGAATATTGTAAAGAACAGTTATCAATACATTCTGGGGGACTCTATCCTGTTTGTGCACATCTGCTTATATGACATGGCTTATATGTCTTTTGATGCCTTAGGTTTTAACTTCTTAACAGCAGGACATGTTACAGCATTTATGGTGAAGCTTCTCCTTTTTCCACTTTTCAAACCACTTCTACCAGATTTCCTGTGGGAAATCAGAAGGGGAAGGTGCAGTTACACATCCAGTCTTGAGCAGCAAGCACACCACCTTAGGACTGTTAACAACCCAGGAACAAGCAAGTTGAGGAATAATTGACACTTTCCCCCTCCCACCACTTCTTTAATATCTTCTCTCTCAAATTTACCTGGTTCTGCTCTACTGTTTCTACCCACATGGTTCAGTGAGGGGCTGTGCAAGATGCTCTCTTCACTGCCTAGAGTCTCAAGGCAGTCAGGAAGCTCCATGCTGACCTCCACCACCACAAAGTTCACTGTTCTCACTCCCCAGCTTTTCCCATTCAGTATGGCATTCCCCACCATGCACTGCCCATCTCTCTGTATGCACTGTTGGAATAACTGCTACTGTTAGTAGTATTAAGACAAGTTTGCCATAAGACAGTCAGTTGCAAAGGTCAGATAAAAATCGTAACTACTACCTATTTCATCAAGTAAGGATTCTTTCTGCCTCCCAAGAGAGTACATAAAAGATGACCTGCATTTCAAATGTAAGAAAGAAATTCATACAAAAACCATACAATGGCACAAGAAATGCAACTTTTCCTGAAGTTTTCTAAATATATTCTAGCAGTCTAAGCCAAACACCAGAAGATGTGCTTCAGGTCCCATTGATCTGAAAGGGCCCTTAAGAAAAAGTAGTTAAGTGAATTGCTGAACTGAAGCCAAAATTTAAAAAACATTTGTCTTATCACTTTGTATAAAAAATTACAGTGCAAGAACACATAAGCAATGATTAATCATATTATGACTTACAGACAGGAAAAATGCAGACATATATCTTGTTTGGATTTTCAGGTCCAGAAAGAAAGCACAGAAAACAGACTATTTACTTTGACCAAAGGATTCACATGAACTAGACAGCTACAAGACTCAAAATGGTTATCTTTTTTTGCTATGAAGTAGGATGCAATGCCCTGATGTTTGGCAAAAGACATGGCTACTCTGCTATTTCCAACTGAAAAGCTTAGAACTGCTGTTTCCAGGCAATGCAGATAGAGTGCTATGCTCTACTCCTGTAATTTACACTACTCATTTTTACCTTGGCTAAGGTGAACATTACCTTGGCTAAACATGAACATTTACAAGGCCTCCACTGAACCTCTACAGTCAGCACAAATCTCTTGCATTACTTTATTTGTGAAAAATCAGAGCAAGAAGTAGGTTGTTTAATCAGCTGCTTTCTACTAAGTGCTTTGCATGTTGGCACTGAGTTTATTCACCTACTAATCTTATCAAAGCACAATGTCAAGAGAAAAATGACTGTAGGGGAAAAAGTTCCCTTCTGTCACTGAGAGATAGTAGATGCATATGTGTGAGTGATGGAGGGGAAACAGGGCTTACAGCTCTCAAAATCATTCACAGGAATGATCACGAGTGGTGTGCTGATGGGATGACATGGCTGTGAATAGTTTAAATAGTAGGAGATAGATGATTTACTTGGCATGAGCCTCCTTCATGATCTTACTTCACCTCAGTGACTGAACAGAGAGACCTTCTTGCTTTTCTGACCAACTCGGTCACCTCTTTTCAAAGCAATAAAAAGTCTAAACCAAATTGTTATGTGGTGTTATGCATCAGTCAAAATCATCTGTCAAGCCCCACCAAGTTCTGCACCACTGCATCAGGTATTCACCCTGGAGCTCACCACAGCAGCCATCGGCCCTAGGCACAGGTACCAGAAGCAGTTTCCAAAACACCTCTTCCTAAGAGCTCCTCTACTAATAAACGTTACCAATAAAGCCTTTTCACAGAAGCTGAGGGAGACATGTTGCTGGCAGCTTTCTAACAATGTTCTTTCAGTCTTCAGCTTTGTGACAGAAGGATTGCAGAGAAGAAAAATTCAACCCAGGGATTTAAATTCCCTCTAGCTGGTATGCACACATCCTCCTTCTCCACAGATCTAAAACCAGTAACACTTAACTCCTAGGCTTCCCTTCCTGACCTCCTCATTCTCTCAAGCCACCCACTGCAAGATGGATGAGTGCTATGGGCCCTGCTGGTGCCAAGGGACCACTTGTCCCTGGCCTGTTACACAACGGGAAAAGTCAATCAAATTGCAAGAGGAGCAGGAAAAAGTGAATACCTCAAAGAAACCAAAATGAAAAAAGTACCTTGTCTTAGTAAGAGTCATCTTGAAACATTCGATAGAAGTATTGATCTCTTCTAAGTATATCAAGTTTGTTCAGCAAACATCAAAAATTTATCTAATTAAAAATGCATTCATGCTTGGATCATTGAGGTTTTATCTTCTCCCTCTCTCATCCCTTCCACACACATCTGGGAAGGACTTGCAGTACTGTTGAACACCACCCACCACAATCTCAGGAAAAAAACTGTAAAAAAACAAATCTGTGCCATATAGAAGAGGATAAAGAAGATACTTCCATGTAATAAATCAAGCAAATTTCTCAGGAAGCAACATGCAGGGTAAGTCTGTATTACATTGAGCCACCACCCAGATAAAACTTGGAAGTCAAAGAAAGAAGAGTTTACTATGAAATCAAATAAAGACACTGGGATTAACACAGCTGGAATCCTTAATGCAAAGAAACAAGCCACTTTTACTGTGTACCTCCTGCACTGCATCAGTGTTATGAGAATCAATGTCCATTTTAACATATACTGCTATTAGCAATGAACTGTATGTAATGGACTGAATTATTCATTGACAACTACCTTGGGAAAAGGTGTACAAATATTAATAGCAAGCACCATTAGGGAGAAATTCTTCACAGAAGGGGTGATTAAATATTGGAATGGGCTGCCCAGGGAGGTGGTGGAGTCACCATCCCTGGAGGTGACCGGATGTGGCACTTAGTGCCATGGTCTAGCTGACATGGTGGTGTTCGGTCATAGCGTGGA
The DNA here is from genome assembly GCA_013400655.1 of Mystacornis crossleyi. Taxonomy (NCBI): domain Eukaryota; kingdom Metazoa; phylum Chordata; class Aves; order Passeriformes; family Timaliidae; genus Mystacornis; species Mystacornis crossleyi. The sequence goes on from VYZQ01009500.1 coordinate 61,041, forward strand.
CTCGATGATCTCAGAGATCTTTTCCAACCTAACTGATTCTGTGATTCCGTGGCCAGCTCTCCTCTCTCCCAAAATGCAAGCTCAGCAGGGCAGGGCATTGAACTCTGAATCTTGTCATTTCCCCAGTGGCTTTCCCAAGGATACTGCACCTTGCAATGCAGCACACACACCCTCAGGAGTCCAAAGGACAAACACTCCCCATACACAGAGGCCTTAATGCCATCTGTATTACAGTTACACTGGCATTCAGTGAGCAGTGAGTCCTCATACAAAAGCAAACTGAGAGGCACATACTTATTTAGAGCTTGCAAGTGATCAGGCTGTTGGCCAGCACACCAGTAAGGCAACCTCTGCAAGTCCCTGGCATTAAGAGCTGATATGGTACCAGCAAGGACTGCTACCAGAGCAGGCACGGCAATGAATAAGGAGTTGCTGCAGAAAATGCACGACCAGTATAGCAAAGATTGGGGAAAACTTCACTGCTTTGCCACCACTATGTAACACCAGAGTCCAGCAAGACCCATGAAGAACTGCTGGACTGCGAAACTACAGACAACAACAGAAAAAATTGCCCTGATGCCACAAACACATGCACAAACTCGGGATAAACAGACCATTCATATCTTTACATTGCCTGAGAGCACTGACATTTCCCTTCACTTACAGGATTAACCACCTTCTGCCTTTTTCTGGGACTGTGGCTGGAAGCACATGGACAGGCTGCTGGCACAGTGTGATAAAGGTTCCAGGGTGGATACAGACTTCTCCTCTGGCAAGAGGGAGAAAGGAGGACCAAGAGAAGCCACCTGGCTGCCAAAGGCTCCGGTGTAACACACACTGAAGGCAGCATGTTTTTGCCATTGCCTACCATGAAATAAGTTTGCCAGTGCACTACAGTCACATTTTTTAAGAGTGATGATATATAACAGGTACTGAATTCAACCTGCTTGCAACTTCAACACCTGAGTATTAATTCAAACACCATTCCCTAGAGGCTTCTCATGCTTCTGAACCCACTTACGGATATGTGCATCACTGTCTCTAAAATATTGATCCATTTCTCCAATACCCTGTCCCTGCTAAAAGAAGAATTAATCCAAAAGATTCTCCAAGTGCCTCTTTCAGAGAAGTAGTTCTTTTGAAAAAGTTTCAAAAGTCATTGACAATAATTTCATGAAGAACAAAAACAAGTGTTAATATGCCCAAGTTTATACTCATCTGATTGTCAAGTAAAAATTATACATTCCTGTGTATAATTAACCAGGCTAACTAATCTTGCTTGACAAACAGATATAAACATCAGCTTTGACACTGAGCCAAAGCAACCACACTAGGATCTGTGCCAACGCTGAATTCTTCAGTCTCATATCATAAAACGACTTGTCTGTTGTATTTACAGTTCCAGTGGCTCTGGACTCTGCTGGCAGCTGGCCAGAAGAACAGATTTGAACTTAAACATTATGCCAGAACATGTGCATTTGATTAGAAAGAAATTATGCATATTTCTTCTGGATGGTGGTATTCATCAGACCTCCTACTGTAAACTAACTGCAAGGCACGTTGCTACCCAAGTATCAAAAATACTTTGTAACGTACAAAAAACCAGGATATCTCAAGAGGAAGTATTGCCCTTCAGCCTACTATAGCTATGGTTTTGTGTTATCCCACTCTTCAAATCTGTGCCTCGTCAGAAAATTCAGCATTTCACTGTGTTTTAATTGCAAAGGATAGAATTTGAATGTTATAGAACAGCACTTTTCTTTCTTCATATATAAATGCAAAAATACTTTATCTCATTACTTGAGTTACAAGGGACTTTGTAAAATTACTCCTGTGACAGCTCATTCATTTCTTCAGTCCTCAGGAACAGAAATCTTGGTAATAACCTGCTAGGCAGACCATGCTTCAAATCCTACCTCGGAACACTCCATCATGTGATAGGCAGAAGAACCCACTCTGGTTTCCAGCAAATACTCATTAGCTATGAACTGTCATCACAAAAGACCTACTTCTCCTATGACCATCAGAGAGGGTCCACCAGGGTGGGATGAGCAGGGTGGTGTTGTGGCAACAAGCAGAGGAAGCAAGTTTTTGAGAAGGCTCTCATCCCACAGGGACTTCTAAATTAACTACTCTCACATTAAAAATACTTTTTGTTTTTTTCCACTTCAGGCCATATACTTGACCCTGGATGCGAGCAGTTCTGTTCTGAGCTGAAAACATCAGCCACGGGCTTCCTTCAACACAGAGCAGCTCTTAAGATTATGAATTCTTGCTTTATTTCTTAACAGCACGACTCAATGGTGTGCAGCGGGTGCAAGATGAGCTCAAAGTCTCCAGTGGCAGCCCCGACATAGATTTCAGCCCTTGTGGTACCCAAGAGGGTATCTGTGACTCAGAGCAGGACGTGCTGCTGTCATGACAAGGTGCAGAGTCCACTCAGAGTGCAGCCACACTAGTTCAAGGTACCTTCCACCCCTCACTGTGAGGACCAAGAAGCCACTGGCAGCGCGCCAAGCGCTAACTCAGCTGAGGTAGCCCAGGGCAGCAGGCACTGACGGCATTGCTCTGGGACCCTGCCCAGCCACAGGGAGAGCTGCTCTTCTCCAGCAGAGGCAAAATGAGAAAAGGGCACAGCCTCTTAGCAGCAGATGAGTTACCCAGACACCCCGCTGCAAATACAACCTTTACATTTCCACACACCAGCCAGCCAACCTGGCTCCTGCCATACTCTGTCCCCTGCCTCCTCACATCAGGAACTTCCAAGATTCTCCAGGCTCTGCAGAGTCTTAAAAAAAAAAAAAAAAAAAAAAAAACACATCANCACCTACCACTAAAACATTTCTCAAGTCTTGAAGGAGAAGTTTCCAAAATGGTTTCTCCTCTGGAATATTTTCCTGCCTTCAAAAAAAAAAAAGTTACTGCTTTTACTCATTTATAGTCCAGTGTTTTTCTACAGGGCACCCCCTCAAGCCCCTGAAAACACCAGTTAACCCCAAGGAGGAACTTTGGGACCTGGGGAGTCAGAAGCTGCAGGACATCACCCTTTCACCTGCAGTCCCTGGAGCATCACCAGATCCAGAGGGCACTCTGGGTGACTGACTTCACAGAAACTTTGCTTCTGACCCCAAACATCCACCAGCTTTTCTCCACTAAGTAAAGCTCTAGCAGAGTAGTGACAGGTCCTCAAAAACAGTGACTTCTGTCCTCAGCCCAGAACATCCCTCTGCACAAGAACATCAATCTCCTCACTCTGAGAAAAGGACTGAACTTGGGTCAATTACGCCTTACTAATGTCCTTAGCCATTTACCTACTAGGGTAGGTAAAAACCCCAGGTAGGAAAAAGGGAACCACTGTATTATCTTATTAGAAAATGGAGACTAGTTGAGGAGAATGCAAAATCCAACAAGCAGTACACTGGGTCCATCAACCTTTAACCACGTTTCGACCATTTAACCAGCCAGTTTTCTAAAATATGACTTACACCAAAGATAGATTTGCATCACTGATCTGCAAAGATGAAAGATTACATTTCATGATCAGCTGTCAAATGTCAACCAGCAGCTCCTGTGAATATCCAGTACCCTTGAAAATTTTCTGTCCATTCTCTTTGATGCAACTTTAACTTTCTTGAAATGCTCTCGAAATTAATTTGGAAACTGCACAATCCTAACTGACTTGTTTCTCTCATTTAGCTACAGGAAAATTTCCTTTGTTGGACAAAAGTTGTTCATGTCTTCTTATGTTTGTGTAGCTACAAAAATATGAAGCACTTCACACTAAACTGACATAATCTGACATAAATTCATTTACTAGGCAAATCCCTCCCCCTCTTCCAACACTTAGTCTGAAGACTAAAGTCATACTACCTATTTAAAAGTATAAATCTTTAAATAATGATGGGCTTATGACATAAGTACATTTTCATGACAAATTGAGTTACCATGTACCTAACGGCTTACATTTTAAACAAATTGTTCTGAACTCTTGGTTCCAACTAATATCTATATCCCAAAACAATTAATTACAACGGCACACATCCTGCAAAGAAGTTCTGGTCCAGTTGCCCACATCCCTACAAATGTTAAGCTGTGAAAGTTTTGTGGGAATTCATGTATGTGTATAATCCATCAGACAAAATAAAAATACACTGAATTTAAATTTGGGATTTGTGTGTATGCATTCGTAAGACTTCAGATGATAAGCAGCGGAATGAGAAGGTTTAATGGTGGAAGAGAAATGTCTTAAACCAACGTGGGAACCTGCATGCACTGCAATAGCCAGTTGTTAGTCACAGGAATAATCTTCCTGCTGAAAGCGTCCCACATCTCAGTTACAGACAGCAGCTGCAATTCCAAGGCCTCACATATCCATGGTACTTATTATAACAAGGGGATTGGTTACTATTAAAATCTGATGAAAATTTCACTGCATTTAGCTTTACAAAGGATGTCGAGTCCCTTTCAGCCTTGGACTGTTGTGTAGCACTCCCATGCGCTGTTCAGAGTCTGACAACTTTCACATTAAAGCACAAGAGCCAGAAGTCTCTCTTTACAGCAAGTAGCTTGGTGTCTATTTATAAAACAAGTTCTATCCTGTTATTACCATTTGTACAAAAATTACTTCAAAACCACCACAATTCTGTTTTAAAATCATCTCTACAACCCAAAGTCATTCCCCAAAAGACCCTTCTTCCCAGCCAGTGCCAACAGCCTTCATTCATCCAGCTGATGTGTCTTCCAAATACCTTGTAAAAAGGCAGGACAGCCTCCTTTCACTCCAACTTTTAAGTAACCCCCCTCAATATCCACCCCTACACACACCACTTCACTCCCCACACACCCTCGTAGTCAAAAATGCACTTTCAGCAGTAAACAGGTAAACAGAAGTCACCCACAGAAAGGATGAGGATGACCTTAAAGGTGTGCCAAGGCAGGATGGTTATTTATACCTCCTAATACCAGGCTCTCAACAGGAATAAGTGAAATCCAATCTACCCACATTTTAAAACATATCTGCCCAAGCTTTAACCGAATTGATGATCACTAATTCAGCAGAGCTAAACACAGGAACAATGTTTCAATTTTTTATTATTCCCACTACTGTGTGGAAATATGCAGGGGTGCATGCACAGGTTTCAGTGTGTTCCCAAGTAACTAGTAAACATCACCGTACTTTTTTCTTCATTTTTCAGGGGGGAATCTCAGTACCACTCACACATGCCCTTAGTCCACTACAAGTTAGGATCAAGAGAAATGCCTAACTTCTCCCTATTGTCATTTTTAAAAGTTCCATTGTTTGTTTCTGGCATATCTCTAAAAGCACTGGACCTTTTGAAAACATACTATGTATTACAGAATTCAAGTCAGAAGTAAAGAAATAAGGATGTTTTCAGCATTCAGAAGAACGAAGTAAACTTAGTTCCAAGCTAGTTCACTCTGCCATAGCAAAACAGAAAAGGAAAGACAAGTTGTCCCAAACTAATGGCATTTTAAGTGCAAATAAACTTCATTGGGAAAGAAACCAATAATACAAGTGTCCTCTCCATTTCTGAGAAAGCCTAGAAAAAAACCCAACTTTTCTCTTTAAAACAAAAGTTTGTTATGTTTAAACTAAGCATCCCGTATTTTCTGCATACCCAGTGCAGTAACGATAACCTCTTCCGCTGTAGAACGGCGGCATGAGTTGGAACCTCGAAACCATTTCGGATAATACTACTACATGGGCGAAAACATCCAAATAATCGAATCAGAGATAAGTACATTCGCAGGAAGGGGGTGGAGAGCTTGCTCCCCCCGAAACGTAGTCAACGTTAGGCGGTTTTGGTGGGGTATGCCCCACACAGGTCCACCCTGTCCGCACCTGGGGTGAGCGCAAGCAGCAGCGGGGTGCAGGCGGCTCCAGCCCCACCGCGAGAAGCGAGGAGCCGCCTGCAGCCCCCGGGACGGCTGCGAGGTGATGGCTGGTGTCACAGAGGGGAAAAGGCAAGGGACGGGTCGGGGTCCGGCAGCCGAAGACCCCGGCGAAAACCCAGCAAGGGGAGCCGCAAGGAGCCGCCCCGGAGCGCTGCTGGCACCGGCGGGGCGAGGAACCCGCAGTGGGCGGCCCCGCTTTCAGCGGGACCCCCGCACCCGGCGGCAAGGGCTGGAGAGCGGCCGCCGTCACGGGAGCCCCTCGGGCAGCGCACGGCGCCTCCGCCACTCGGGGCGGTGCTGCGGGACAGCCCCAGCCACAGGCACCCGCCGACAGCGCGAACGCGACAAGGGCGAGCGCCCGTGCAAAGTTTCCGGCAGGTCCCACCGGCAGCTGCGAGGCGGGTCGGGCCGCCCAGGAGCCGGTGCCGGCGGGTGGAGAGGAGGTCGGGGCCCTGCGGACCCTTACCTTGGATCGCTCTTTCACGTAGTACTTGCCGAGCCGGGTCCCGCAGTACATCACGAGCCGGTCTATCAGCGTGAGGAGAAAGTTGATGGCCTCGCAGCCCTCCTCCGTGCCTCCGATCCACTTGATCTGGTCGCCACGGAGGTGCCGCTTGGCGACACCGCGGCTGGGGCCGGCCAGCTGCCCGTCGGCCAGTTCTCCGTCGCGGTGCATCCGCTTCACCCGCTCCAGCACGCAGTCCCCCACAACCTCCCCCAAGAAGTTGTCCAGGTAGCAGAAGCCGATGTCGTGCAGGCAGGGCACGACGTACTCCAGGGCGATTCTCTCCAGGTCCAGCCTCATGATGTGCCCCAGTGGCATGGCGCGGCGGGGACGGCCGCGCCGCCGCTCTGCCGGCGCCCGCGTCGGGAGGTGATGCCCGTCGGGCCGCCGTCCGCTCCAGGCCGAGCCGGGCGGGGGCTC
>VYZQ01009500.1:68377-87030 GCA_013400655.1 Mystacornis crossleyi
TCCCGCACGTGCCGGGGGGCGTGGCCCGCTGCCCCCGCGCCCCGCCCGGCCCCGGGGTGGGCGGGGGCAGCGCCATTGAGGAATTCTCCTCTGGCATGTCGGCTGCGACCCCCGCCGGGCCCCGCCGAGCCGCCCGCAGCCGCGGCGGGGGGCACCGCACCTCGCCTCGCTCTGCTCCGCCGCCCCGGAGCTCTTGAACTAGTCCAAGTGAAGTTTGCCAATGCCCCGCCAGGGCTCTCCGGCCGCCTCTTACCTCCGCCTACCGCAGCGGCAGTCTCAGCATCAGACGGAACTGTTGCGTTTGGCGGCAGATACAGCTTTTCTGGGCGAGGAATGCACCGCTTTATAAAAGGTTTATATAGCAAAATATCTCTTCCCTGAATTATCTATCCCAAAGGGCCCGCCAGGTTGCTTGGCTCTGGTAGCAGGAAACACCTCCCGGACCGTCGGCGGCTTCGTGCCACGCCGGGACAGCTGCGGTCAAACCGTGACAAACTTCGTTCGAAACCAAAACTCGCCTATCCCCCGCGTGACCCCCTTGCGGGTAACAGGACCGGCCACGAAGTACGGCCCCGCGGTCGCTGTTGGGTCTTCTCCGACCGAGCAGCATGCTTTCACGTAAAATGCCTCCTGAGAAGCGAAAAGCAGACAACCGCTCAGCTCCGCTCACACACGCAACGTGTCCGAGATTTGCTAAACAAACAAGAGAAGCCTCCACAGAAACCAAAACCAAAGCAAAGTCACGTTGCGGAGAAGTGCTGCCTGCGGCCAAGCAGGGCGGGAGAGGGCGGCCGTGCCTGAGTCGGTGTCTGTGAAGTTACCGATATCACTCGCCGCACAGCCCCGCAGCCCTCCCTGTGTGAGGGCATCCATCCTGCTCGGCGGCCACCTCGGCTGTCCCAGCGACCCCGCGGAGCCCGCACGCACACACAGACATACACACAGGCGCGCACACCCTCCGCACCTCCACCGATGGCAGCGCGGGCTGCGCTGCCGCCCGGGAGCCCGCAGGACGCGGGTCCGTGTGCGTGCCTGCCCGTGGGGGCCGCGCCCCGCGGAACCCGCTCAGCGCCCGGCACAGCGGCAGGGCACGGCGCGGGACTGACATGGCTTCAGCTGGAACCCGGCACATTTCACCCCCAAAAAAGGCAAAATCTGTGCTGGTTCTTTTCTTCACCTTCACGTCGCGAATCCTGACGGGATTACAAGCAGTCCGTGCTGCTGATGCTGCTCGAACTGCAAACTCCAGGCCCCGGCATATGCAGGAGCAGGTCACGTATTCCACGTTTGTTCTCCTTGAATCCAGTAGTATCTACTCCTCAGTGCACAGCAATAAGCACAGGTCTAATCCTCTAAAGTTATTCCCTGACAGCTCTGTCGAGAGCCAAGCAATAGTACATCAGATAAATTCATATGTGGTGAGATATGGACTGTCAAAGGGCCTTACTTGATTTAGGTAGAAACTTCGCATTAAAGTGGGGTTACAATTAATAAGATACAATTCTGAATCTTATTAATCCCTTAATGCTTATCTGAAAACTCAGTCATGTATGATAGGTTAAGAGCAGTTGTCATAATCAGCAAGGGATGCAAGATTAGTTCAACTGTAAAATCTCAACGTTAAGAAATTTGGATACATTAGGAAATATTATTGATGCATTATTGTGCTGTTCACACATTTTTATTATGTAAAAGCCATTATGTGACAAAACCCTTTGATTTTTTCCCCTTTTCTTGTTTACACACACACCCAAGCATACAAAATCTTGTACCAGAATCAAGTATTTGTAGACCCTGAACTCCTAGCCTTTCTATCAAGGGTAATGATGCCACTTTGACAAGTCAAGGGCTAAGAGGGATATCTTCTAGCAGTAGCTAAATTTGGTCATTACAGCTTTAGTTCTCTCCTTTTGAAAGTTTGAAATTGTCTAATTAGAGTTAGACAGACTTGCATCAGAAAAAGTCATCTTAGAAAGTTAAAGATTTTTCTTAGAAAAGAAAAAGATTTGTCTTAGTCCACAGCCCCACTTGCAGAGTGATGTTCACAGAGGTGTAAATACTTTTATTCCTCAAGCACTGATGTCATGTCTTCCTCAGGAGGGCATTCACTGCCCTTTGCTGGCAAATGAGGTTTTCTGGTGGACAGTGTGCTTTGTCCCTTGAAGCATGATATGCTTTTCATACTAGCATTTGCAGTAGCAGTCAGATGCATTACTGTTCCATGTGAAGGTAAAACATCAGGAGAGACAAACCCCAAGAGTAGCGATTTTATTTATTTTTATTAACCGGTGCTATTTTACTTCATCTCTTTGCCCCTTGATGATGATAATGCCCCTTGCATGATGATAACGCAGGTGTGTGATGGAGATTATGATTGCTTAGGTTAGAAACTCTCCATGCATACGGACTGCACCCAGAAACAGTATTCATTCCATCATTATACTGGAACGAGTTTGTAACCTAAGCAGCCACAGCCTCTATCACACATCACCTTGATCATCACCAAGAAAGGACAAATTCCTGCCAAGCCCCCAGACACTCTGCAAGAGCTCTCTCATTCCCCTTAGAGGTACCAAAGCTGAGTCGAGAGGTGCTGGGCTGCAAGTGTAGTAATTCCCAACCTAAGACATGAACTTGCCAATTAAAAGGCAAAGCAGTCCTCAATGTATACTATAGTGTATGGGAACTACCCAGAGGAATAAAAGCTCTGGAACAGAACCAGACATTGAACCTTCCATAGCACTTCTTGTGACCACTCAACTGCTCCCCAAAGCAAGCTATCACATAGCATGTACAATGTAACTGTTGCACAGGGCACAAATAAAGGCATGAAGGTGTGAAATCAGGCAATTCACAATGTCACCTGCACTTCTGGACATGCATAAAGTTTGTTTACAGTGCTATGTATCACAGGCATGAAAGGTGTCACCACATTTTAATTAAAAATCCTACACCATTCAATTATATATGAGCAATCCCTCTGCCATGTAAAGCTCTGTTTAGCCTTACAATGTAGAAAATTTTATTTTCAATTCTAAAATTAATTCTGTGTTTTCTTATTTTCCATTTCATGTAATTTTCAGAACTTCTGAGTTCTGTGTATCTATTGCTTTCACTGACAGTGTGGCACATATTAGAGTTCAGTAGACTAAAACAGGACATTAGCATGCTGGCAGGATGATTTTAAGGAGATTTGTTTTAGAGGATTAGAATAATTGGTGTCAGTCAAGCCTGGATATTTGTTATACACTAATGTTTTTGTTTTTTTTTTTTTGAGAACAGAGTTTACAGATGAACTGCTTCACACATTTTTAGAGAAGAGAGTTTTAAAAATTTTGAGTCTTGTTTTCAGATTTTTCCTGCTGGAAAGCTAGACTATTCCAGTGCCAAGGGCTGAACTGCAAAGGTCCCAGCAAGAGAAAGGGAAGAGGGGAAGAATATTCTTTGTATCAGTGAGAAACTGAAAAATAGTACTTTTAATACCTCACAACATGATTTGTAGAGCTGATGTCTCATGATCTAGTAAGACAATAATTGAAGTTCTGCCTACAGAAGATACTTTTCTGACAATGGTTGTCAGAATATGGTTATACAAACTCCCTGGCCAATGGGCAGGTAGTGTTTGTACAGGGATGACATACTAATGCTAGCACACCTTGCCATGACTTCTTAAGAGGCCACTAACTCCACCTGCCCTTCCCATCCCTCTGCTGCAGGTTTCAACCTCTCCTCTGCAGCGCAGGCAGAAGAGAATGTGAGTTTCTGTCTCATCCCCTTCAAAAGTGCAAAGTCTAGAGCCTTACATCCACCTTCACTGGGGGCTTAGTTTCACACAGAAATAGCTGAGGCATCAGCAGCTGTACTGTTCCTTTTCCTGCTGTGCAGGTATCAACTCCTGGCAGAGCAAACATGTTTTGGTGTGGTGTCTCCTCTGGCTGTAGCCACGAGACTTGACAGAGCTCCTTTGTCAGCACCCTTAATATTATGTCATACTGAAAGCAGGCATGAGGGCAAAGGTACACGTCATGGCTTGAGCTGATACAACAACTCGTTCAGCGCTTTTCCCCCCCACACCTCTCTTTGCACTTGCTTTGGCACACTTTGGACTCCTTAATGGCTCATCTCCTTTGCTAAGGTGGGAGAAAAGCAACCCTGAGCAAAAAAATAGTCATTTGGGGAGTTAAATTATCATAGGTCCAGTGAGATGCGCTGGAAGGATGGGAAACATTGGGACTGACCCCTTTGGGCAGGAGTGAACGATCTGATAAACAAGAAGGAACACCAGCTGTCTGGCTGAGGTACTCAACAAGTTCTTTGCCACAGTCTTCACTGGCAGCCAGGCTTCCCATATCTCTTAGTCCCTAAGCCTTTAGCTGGGGATTGGGGAGCAAAGTCCCTCCCACTATAAGTGAAGAGAAGGTTTGAGCCCTCCTGATGACCCTGAATAGGCACAAGTCTATGGGGCCTCATGAGATGCATCCTGGAGTCCTGAGGGAACTGGTGGGTGTTGTTGCCAAACGACTCCCCATACTTCAAAAGTCACAACTGCCAGATGAAGTCCCTGTTGACTGGAAAAAGGGAAATATTACTTCTGTTCTTAGAATGGGGAGGAAGGAATACTCAGGGAACTACAGACAGATGAGTCTCACCTCTGTGCCTGGTGAAATCATGGAGTAGATGCTCATGGCAGTAATGTTAAGGCACATGCAAGACGAGGAGATGATCCAAGACAGCTTCACTCAGGGCAAATCATGCCTGACTAATATGATGACCTGTGGTTGAATGACTGTAACAGTCGACATGGGAAGGCCGACCAATGTAATCTACCTGGCTTCTGTTAGGCCTGCGACACGGACCCACACAACATCCTTATCTTTAAACTGGAGATAGACAGATCTGAAGGGTGGACAATTTGGTGGATAAAGAAATGGGTGGATGGATGGATGGATGGATGGATGGATGGATGGATGGATGGACGGATGCAGACAGAGAGACGTAGCCAATGGCTGTATGTCCAGGTGGAAGCCAGTAATGAGCAATGTCCCTCAGGGCTCGTCTTAGGACCAGTGTTCTTTCATGTCTTTAATGATGACATAGACAGTGGGATGGAGCACACCCCCAGCACATTTGCAGATGACACAAAACAGAAGGAAAGTATACTACCCAGGGGAATCTGGACAAACTTGAGAAGCAGGCCCATGAGAACTTCATAACATTATGAAGTCCAAGTGCAAGGTGCTGTACCTAGGTCAGGGCAGTCCCAGATGTGAGTACAGACTGTGAGAAGAACTCATTGAGAGCAGTCTTGCGGAGAGGGACTTGGGGTTTTTTTGTGGTTAAAAAGCTGGACATGAGCCAACTGTGTACACTAACAGCCTTTAAGGCCAACTGTATCCTGGGCTGCATCAAAAGATGAGTGGCCAGCAGTTGAGGGAGGTGACTCTGCCCCTCAGCTCTGCCCTCATGAGACCCCACAAGGAGTGCTGGGTCCAGATCTGGAGTCTTCAGCACAAGAGGTACGTGGATCTCTTAGAGCAGGCCCAGAGCAGGGGTATGAAGATCATCAGGGGGCTGGAGCACCTCTCTTATGAAGACAGGCTGAGAGAGCTGGGAGAAGGCTCTGGGGAGACCTCATTGTGGGTTTCCAGTACTTAACGAGGGCTTTTAAAAGAGAGGGAGACGAACTTTTTATATGGGCAGATAGTGATAGAACAAGGGGGAACGATTGAAACTAAAAGAGAAGAGATTTAGATTGGATGTTAGGAGGAAATTCTTTACTGTGAGGGTGCTGAGGCAATGGAAGAGGTTGCTCAGAGTTGTGGGTGCCTCATCCCTGGAAGTGTTCAAGACTAGGTTGGATGGGGCACTGAGAAAGCTGCTCTAGTAGGTGACATCCTTGCCCAGGACAGGGTGTTTGGAACTTGATGATATTTAAGGTCCCTTCCAACCCACGGCATTCTATCATCTATGATAGCTCAGCCATCATTGGTATCTTCCCTTCCTTTCCAGCCATCCAGCCTGAACAAGGTTTCAGAGTTAGTTAATGTGTGATAAAACTCCCAAGTAGGCTTTGACTAGTCTAAACATCTGCTGAAGATTGCCTTGTTTGTAGTGGGCTGAGTATCTGATGCACCAGTATCTTCTAAATCCTCATCTTGGGAAAAAACAACACTATAAATGTTGTTATGGCTAAGGGAGTTCAGCTAGCTGTCAGCCACAATCAAGTGTTTTATCAAAGTTTTCCGAAAGCAGTCTAGGTGTAAAAATGGCTTTTTGGGAAGTGAGATTTCCAGATTCCTGATAGGATTAAGTGCTCCTATCTTGTTCCAGCAGCTCCTGAGGAATGCCAAACCTTAAACTTGCAGCTTTTACTGGTCAGTGGTCCCTGTCTTGTAGAGCAGTGGATGTTTGTGGCATGTTGTTAGCTGCTTGAGGAGCCATGGGGTGTTCCAAACTGTCCTGCACAGAGTTAGCAGGTGAGCAGAATGCAAGGAGAGCAAAGTTGTTTAGTAAATGCAGTGCATGCACAGTCTGACAATATTGCACTAGGCAGTTAATTTTATGGCTATCAAGTATCATACTATCAAGAACTTGGAATTAAGTATGGCTATGAAGGAAAAAAAAGGCAGCTATTGAGACTTCCATTATGCAAACAGAGAAGTAATGTGGTAAGTAAATAGCACAAAGAAGGGAAAACAATAAATTTTGAGAGTATATTTTTGTAAAACAACATTTCAATGAATTTTAAATTGTTAACATCTTTGTAGGAATCTGAGTGTGCAGATATCCTTATGTATATTTCCATGTTTAGAGAGGTTTGATCAGTTAGGAACTATATCCAATGCAAGTACTTATGTTTGAAATAAAATAGAAAATTACCATAGATAGCATAATGATTAACTTAAAAGTTACTTCCTTTTTAAGTAGATGTTCCTTCCCAGAAACCATATCCCTTTCTCCCAAGTGCATGTCAGTGTTTATGGAATTAAACAGTAAATCCTGATGACAGAGAAATAAGTCTGCCCCAAATAGTGCATTGTAATAAAATAGAGAATCTGTCCAGGAAAACAATAATCCACGATCCTTTGATCAGAAGAGCAGAGCCATAGATGTGTTATTTCAAGCTGAGAAATATAACAGTCAGAAACATAAATTTTGACAGACCAGAAATCAAAGTTCTCAATATTAAAGAGATTTCTACTGATAAAACCAGATCTCAAGATCTTTTTTATGTCTTTTCTTTCTCAAAGACATTAACTGATCATTAATGTAGATGAAGGCCAGAAAAAAAGTGTTTAAATTATCTTCCCTGCTGGTTTGCAGTTGTTGAGCTTTCACATTTCTTGTTTTCCCACAGCTTCCAAGGAAAACAAGAAATAAGTATGTGATATAAACAAAAATCAAAACAAGAGGATATCTGAAGATAGACAGTTTTAGGGATCAGACTTTCCACTTTTCTATTAGTTAATGAATGAGTAGTCATTTATTATCTGGGTTTTATAATTAAAGTCTCCACTGTGCAATTGTCAGTACAGGAAAATTTAATTTCTGAGAGTTCTCTAGCTGGCAAGAAAAATTACAGTTGGCTTTCAGCAGTTACTGAAATGCCAGTCAGATAGTAGAGCTATCTGGGTTCAGTTGTTGTTGACTTTTTCTCTTTGGATGTTTTTTGTGTGTGTATGATTTGGGTTGGTTTTTTTGGTTTTTTTTTAATTTTCTTAAGTTGCTGAATCAGAGACGACAAAAGACCTTATAAGGGAAGAAAATCAGAATTCTGATTCTTCTTACCTGTTTCGGATCAATATTAATACAAAAATAGTCTTCAGCATGGGGGAGTGTGATTTTGCTTTATCTTATTTCATCTCCTTGCCTTTTTATTTAGGAGGTCTTTACCTACTAGTGGAAAATTTTGAAGCAGTTTAGTGAGCATACATTTTAACTCTCATGCCTTATCTCTCAGGAATTATGGTCCTCCATTTTGTCTGTAGATTAAGATGTGATACAAGTTAAACAAACAAACAGAAACCAAGATTTTTTTAAAGTGCCTGAGTGAGAAGTTAAAATGTTTCTGGACTACTTAAGATAAAGAAAACATAATTCTGCCCTTTTATTCCTATCTTACAAGTTTAGGTGCTTTACACTAATATATAGACTTTTTTTGCAGCAGAAAGATAATAAATCCCATAAAATAAAAGGCATAGTCATTTGATTAAAAATAGAATTAGTATTTTTACATAAAGATTACAATAAAATATTTTGGATTTGAGTTTCTGTCATACAAAATTAATAAAAATTTAAGCTTTTTCTATATTGTAAATTTGATGATTAGAACAGATGTTCAAGGACTTGGGCATCTTACACTATATATAATTACCAGAGCTGTCCTCCTAATCACAGCATGCAAAATTGATCACTTACCATACCTAATTAAAGCAATTTTTCCTCCTAATGCAGAACCATGAAAATACTGCTCCCTAAATTCTCTTCTGAATGGCTTGCTAATAAAATTTACCCCCAAAATTTGTTTTCCCCTCTTAAAATAATTTTTCTAATAAAACTCATCTATTTTGTTGGACATTTGCCAGATGTTACTCTGAGCAGTAGTGCCTAAGTTTTACTTTGTCTGCATAAATTGTAAAATACACATTCATATAAAGTTATAAAATTGATAATTTATACATATAAATAGTTGTAGTGCCAGCCTTATAACGAAACTGCAGTTAGTTTGTCCTGTACACAGTTCTAAACGCCCTCATGGCAGGGCATAGGCTTTGATCTCTTTAAAATAGGACTTTCTTTTTTTTGTAAATAAAATTGAATTAAAATCTTGACATTCGTGCATTTCTGAGGATTTTGTGGGTGGCTACCTCTTGTTCACACATTTGATTTTCAGATAAGCAATTTTTCTTAATGTAATTTTTTTCTGCCTCAAGCACTGATAGCAAGCTATCCAGCCACTTTTGTAATAGAAACAAAAAACAATGCTACTGGGTGATTTTCATAAATTAAGAGTTAACAGCAGAAGTCAGAGTAGTTATCGATCACACTTGCACAGCTTTCAGCTCATGTTAGCCAAATGCTATGCTTTTCCTCTTAAGCCTGAACGTCCTTGTCCTGGTGTTGGAACAGTATGCACAAGGCTTTACCGTCTCTGACATGGGGCTCCAACTCTCTTTGCTGGCCAAATGACATCACTTTCATGAATCACTTGCAACTCAGCAAAAAATCCCAATATTTGTAATTAAAACCTGCCTTTTCAAACATACTTTGCTGTTTCAAACTAGCCGGTAGTACCTCCCCCCAGCAAAACTTTCTAAAGGCAATGCAGAAAAGAAAATTCAAGCCTCCATGCATTAAAAAAAAAAGACTCTTGAAGGAATTACAAGTATTGTAGAAAAGTACTGTCCATATCTTTTTTCCTAAGAGTTGAAATTATTTTTGTGTCCTATGGGAAAAGTTAAAAGCAATTTGTGTTACAGGCACAAGATGGTGACTTAAGTGATAGATTAGGGGGTTTGATGGAGAAAGGCCTTGTGTAATGACTATTTTGCCTAATCAGTTATAAAAGCAAAAGGAGTGAAAAATATCGTAACCAAAGGAGTTGACGATTTATTTCATCCATATACATTTAAAGCATTGATTTTGTAGGCAAGACAGTGTTCCTACAACTCAAAGCAAGGATCCATTTACTCCTCATTTATTGTCAAAATAGATTAATTTACTTTAATTCATGTTTTTCATCATTCCCCCAGAGAAGTTGATGTTAATGGTTTTTTCACTGTCTGTTTGACTATGAAATGTTAGCATGTCAGGATGCTGGTAGGTTCAAATAGAACCCTTGAATACTGTGACCATAATCTCTCCTTTGAAGAGGGAAATTTTTGTCACCAAAATCTTTTTTTCATGAGGGATCTTTTGAGCTGCCTTTCCTGAACAGACATTGTAGTAATTAGACTCAGTTCAAAATGTCATTCTTACTTAATAAACAGATCAATCTCGCTTTGCAGTCCCTTCATTGCCTTTCTGGGGATTTCCAAGTCAGAGGGTAAGTAGCTATTTACTGCCAAAAACCTAATGGAGCTCCAGTAGCAACTTCAAGGAAGCCAAGCCAGGACATCACAGAGCAACACCACCTTTGGGAATGTGGGTGCTCAAACCAGAGAGGAGCAGCTACTACCTTCAGGAGATTTACCTAGATTAAGATACGAGCAGATACAGGTAGTTGCCATATGCAGAGTCTGGAGCAGCCAGGCACTAGTTCAAGGCTTTATGTCAATGGTAAATGAGCCTCCACATGACTCACTCTTTAGCAATTTTCTGAGAAAAATACCTATTTTTCTGGATGTATGGAAGAAATATAAACAGAGCATACCCATGATTAAACTTGTCTCCCCACTGTGTGGTTGTGAATGGAAACTTCATGTGGGCTCTTATCTGCACTGCTGTGCTCCGAATGATCAGATAGTAGGATCTGAAGAAAAAATCCCATCTTTAAAATTGTTCCTTTTCTCTCTTCCCTAAGGAAGAAAGAGGTGTTTATGTTTTGCAAAGAAAGATTTTTGGCAAATGACTGCACCCTTACTTAACTAGGAATTACTGATGATGCCCTCTGGCTTGGGGGTGAGAAATCACCTGAAGAGATCTGTGCCACCTTGTATTTTAATTTTAGAGGCTGATTACACTATTTGCTTAGGCTTGATCTAGGCATGAGTCTATTCTGCGGTCCCAGGAGAGTATTCTTAAGGTCATGTTACAGCCCAGGAGCTACTCTGCCTTTATAAGTAAGAACAAACTGCGTGATGGAAAGTCCATTGAAATCTTGCATGTGACTTCAGTCAAGTCTTAGGGAAAAAAAGATTTCTTCTAGCAGATTTATTGCTTTTATAGAGGCCAGATTATCAATAGGTTATAATGTATTGATCCTAGAGTGGATTGATTCATGCTCATCTTTTTTCTTGACATTTTTTGACATAAACTTCTGCTTTTTCCATGAATTACAGAAAACATAAATCAACATTTTAAAGATAGTCTTTAAATTAAGTTGCTGTTTCATCAACAAGCTGAGTGTATGTGTATTATTAAATACGTGACCAGGAGTAGATACACCATCAGTGATAAGGATAGGTTGATTTTATAGAGAAAACTGGATCATCCCGTTAATCTGTCTAGGATCAGCAACACACATTTTAGTGCAAATGAACTATGCACTAAGAAGCAAAGAACATAGATAAGATCTGGGTCTCTGTGTGTGTATGTATATTTAGATGTATAATAGCTAAACTGTATATTACTTTATGCTCTGGGATCCACAGTGATTTTCAAAAGGCCTTAAAGGTCAGGGAAAATAAGTTTGTTTTGCAGGGTCATGGCTGAGAAAGTGATGCAATCACAACAGAATTGTTCATCTGAGCACGGAAGTTATGCTATGAGAATTTACTTGGCTCTAGTAGCAATGTGTGTGCATCCCACCCATGTCTACCTGGCACTGACACATCCTGCTGACACTTTGGCACACTCTTTTCTAGTAGTGCAAACCCCTCCCAGTGGGCCACATCAGAGCAGTGGAAATGGTGACTGACACTGATAAAGCCATTTCTGGGCAGGTCTTCTCACATCCCACAGTCAAGTGTCTGGTAAAAGTTTTGAATGCTGCCATCCATAATTCAAAGACAAAATGATATTAAAAGACTTTTTATATTATGAGATGCTACATTCCCACTTCTACTCCCTGTCAATGAACATGAACTACATGGTCAATAAGGTGCAGACAGGAAGTCATGGATCATCTTGGACAGAAAGGCAAAGTACAATAAATTGTCTGAAAGCTCAACGTTCGTCCACATCCAACCCTAACACAGAGACAGAGCCCAGAATCTCACTCAGATGCCTGAACTTTTATTACTCCACAAGAAACAAAACTCAGTTAAAGATTTGGCCTTCATACTCTCTGTCAAATTCCTGAAGAATAACCTTGAATTCAAAGTAATGTTTACTGCACTGAAATTTTGAGTAAGCATCTCTGCCCCTACCTTCCCAGCTGATGAAAACATGTATGAGTGAAAATGTGGGAATCTTATCTTTCTTCCAGCTCATTCACATGCTTTCAAATTATCTTCCATTTCCTCTCTGGCAAGATTTTTTCTCTGATTCTCCACTATCCAAAACAAATAAACAAACCACCTCCAAAACCCCAAAGTTTTTTCCTGAAAATAGATCGTAAATTTCCTCAAACTCACTAAAATCACCTTTTATAGTAGTTTAGTAATTTCCAACGAGTAGTCTCCTCTAACTTCACACAACACCCAAAGGCAGCTATTTATTGCCAAAAGGTGAACACAAGAGAAAAAGGCAGTGCTTGGGGAGAGCAGCATTTTCACTTCAGTGATATAGTACACAATAATTTGTTGATCTTTTTAAAGCATGTGATTCAATCAATTAATGAAAAATATTTAAATCATATAAAGTGTATTATTTAGTATTCTTACAACAAAATAAATTTCTGTAATGCCATTATATAGAGAAGTAGAGGAAGAAGCTATGTGATAGGTGCATACAAGCCACACTTACTACGTTACATGTGGTGTGAAATGTGGTGCACACATTTAAGCAAATAAGGGAAAAGACATCTAAGACAGCTTACAGAAATTCAATTACATTATTTCCCAGATAATATACATGGTTTTGAAGTAGAACAAGATTTTTTTTCTGCTATGAACTTAGTCACAGAAAAGTAAACTTGTCTTATGTGTGCATCAGAAACCCCCCTGTTTTTTTCAGACACAGACTTATTAGTGGATTGTGCCATGTGTGTTTCAGGTCATGCTCTGTCTGTCTTAACACATGATAGAAGTACTGCAAAGGCAGTATTTATTTAGGGCATGGGAAGCAGTGGCGTCATCTACAGGATGATGTTACAGTGCTCTAAGGAGCTTCTCAGCCACTGGGGGTCTGCTCTGATCCCCCAGGGCAGATGCACGGTGATGAACCACTACTGGAGAGGGAGAGGGGAGGGAGCTACAGAAGCCACTTGGCACAGCCTGTAACAACTCACCGGAGGTAGCCACACTCAGCCCTGTTGTTTACAGCTATGGGAACCTGTCAGCACTCATGTATTTAAAGGCGGTATTTCACAAGATGCTTAACATTTTGCCAGCACTGCACGCAGGAGGAAACTGAATGTGGCAAGAAAGGAAAACGTTCCACCAGCTCTTCTCAGAAGGCTGTAAAATATATTGGGCTTAATATTTTCCCAGCTTGTGTCTTGCCAGGGATTTCTCTTGAAAGATATTCCCTCAAGGATTCTGTCTGGAAAAGTTTAACATCCTTCACTAAATACTTCTTCTGCTTACCCTTCCCTGTCCCTTTAGATCTGTATTCCCAGGAATTTTACAATATGTTAATCTTGCACAGTAAGGAAAAAAATACTCAACACCCAAGGCCTTAAATGGAGTGTTTGCTTCAAGACTCTAATAAAGTCTTAAATATATGTTTTTAAGTGGGGAAATAATTATCTGTTCTTTGTTTTTCCAGTTCACCCATGACCTCAAGAAGTAAATTTCTGCACTCTCTTACTACCCCTCTGAAAAATTTCTGGTCAAGAAATTGACCAGAACTGGAACCATAGGAGAGGGGGAAAAAAAGAGTGGTGAGCATGTATTTTTTAATCGTATGTCCAGAGGCCAACAAAGCACCAACAGAAGTGGTAAATCCTACCATGTAGGATTGTAGGTATGTAGTGCTTCACAAGGAGAGTGGTAAGTAACTGGATTTCTTCTCCAGTCTAGTATGGC
Organism: Mystacornis crossleyi; assembly: GCA_013400655.1. Lineage (NCBI taxonomy): Eukaryota > Metazoa > Chordata > Aves > Passeriformes > Timaliidae > Mystacornis > Mystacornis crossleyi. Next base: position 82,168 of record VYZQ01009500.1, read on the forward strand.
CATCCATCTGGAATGGCAGAAAAATACTGGAAGACATGCAGCTGGATGCAATCTGGACAAGGAAACACAAGACAGAACTACTGTAAGCTCCAATAGGAATATGCTGGCAACAGCAGGAGATATGAGCCCAGACCTGTAAGAGCCAGACATGCAAGTCATTGCCACCAGCAAATGCATACATCACACTCTATCAAGTCAACTCCTCCTCCTCCGTCTGTGGAACTCTCAATTGACCTCATCGTCTTTCAACAATGCCTTGTTAATAAAGTTCAAGTGTTTTGTAAATCAGTGCCCTTTTATTGTAATGATAAGCATAACAATAGATAGGAGATGANCAGCAGGAGATATGAGCCCAGACCTGTAAGAGCCAGACATGCAAGTCATTGCCACCAGCAAATGCATACATCACACTCTATCAAGTCACCTCCTCCTCCTTCTGTGGAACTCTCAATTGACTTCATCGTCTTTCAACAATGCCTTGTTAATAAAGTTCAAGTGTTTTGTAAATCAGTGCCCTTTTATTGTAATGATAAGCATAACAATAGATAGGAGATGAACAATAGAGTAGAGATAAGCACCAGGGTGCAGCTTTACAATCACTTTTATATCATGATCACCTACTCCCAAATTAATGCTGCATTCCCCATCACCACCCAAAATGGCAGTACACCCACATGCCAAAACTCAACTTCACAAATTTAATGTACCAAAAACTAAACAGGGGAGGTAGTCTCATGTATTTTCCTTGTCGAACTTAAGCCATATTATAAGCCATATCCACTTGCCTGTAGACTTTTTGCAGAGCAGCTCCACACCCTCTGTGATCACCTGCCACTTGTCTCCCTTAGTAGGAAGAGAGCACTGCATTTCATCAGACTGGAAGAGAGACAAGCAGGGACAGCTATTATCTTGATTAGTATCATGAATATCAACTAGGTGATTAGGGGAGGGAGAAGTCCTTACTAACAGCTTTGCCAAATGCTTCCCGAATTGACTAATGCTCTTCTCCACCCCAGGCTGATGGTACCGAGGCATTCCCAGTAACCTGCTAACATGGGAGTTATTAGCTCCCGGTTATCTCCCTGGCAGGTGGGTGAGGATGTCTAAAAATAGCACCCACAATCAATGAGGAACTTGGAATGAGTGCTTGTGGGAACTCTAGTCTCCCTGTTCATTTTCTTGCTGAAAATCTACAGCGCCAAGGACATGATCCACCCGGCGTTTTTCATTTCATTGCGTTTCATTCATATAATGACCAGATTCACCAAATTGTTCATCTGCCTTGAAAACACAGCTCTCACAAGCAGTTATGCTTTATTCCTCTCACGCATGTTCTCCACTCTTGGGCATAAACACTTCCAGAGTCCTTCCCATTACAGAAGCATATGTGCTGACCTAACAATAGGAAGGTACTTAACTATTCAGTCCTCATCCATGTAGGTGGTGATAGGCTCAGGAATGAGACAGTCAAATAAACTAATAGGTTAAACAAAGCAAAAGCCAGTGTTTGGACCTCAGCTCCCACTACTATGAGGAGAGCTGGTATACTGACAAGGCCGCGAGACCATCCCTGCTCCCAGAAGCTGCAGAGTGCAGGGTCCCTTTGGTGGCTGTGCGCAGAGACTGCCAGGCAGCACTCCTGGGAATCGTTCCCTGGAAGCTGCTTTGATCCAAGTCTCTACCACTTGCTTCCCACCTGAGCCTGACCATCCCAGGGCTGTCTGACCCTGGTTCCCCTCACTAGGCTTAATCCTGGCCCCCATCCACAGGGTGACATCTCAGCCTGGCCACATCCCTGTCCCCTTTGCTCCCCAGCCTGCCCCAGACCCTGGCTGGGGACAGTAAGATGGCCCTGTCTGGGATGTCCTGCCCTGCCTGCTCCCAGCTGCTCCCAGGACCCGGATGCCCTGAGTGGCCACACTGCTGACTTCTCTAATGGACACAGCTGCAGCAAGATCAAGGACATTGGTTATTCACGTGTGGTGAACTTCTGCACTGCCATGTGGAGAGCAGAGCTGGGACATAACAGCGCTCAGAGTTAGCCACCTCACCAGTAACATTTTTTGCCTGAGCAAAATCAACCACCTTGTGCCTCAACAGTTGCACTTTCAGCTAACTTATGTGCAATCTCTGAAAGGCAGATGCATTAATATGTGGTTTGTACTAATGCATGTGTATCTGATGCCACCACACACCACAGCAGACAGACCATGACTGGAATTGTACAGTCCAGTGTCCTATTCCTATTTAGGTCATTCCTAAAGAAAATGTAAAAGAAAACTTGAAAGGTTCCTAAAGAGAATCATAGGAATGGCAAAAAATCTGCTTTATATGGAGCCCAAGGAGACTGTATCACTTCATAGGGAGACAACTTTACTCTGGTGTACAAACATACAGAACTATCCAATGGCTAGAAGCCAAAGCTTCAATTTCAGATTACCAATAAGGGGCACAGCAAAGGGAATAACTACCTCAATGCAGAAACAAAGTTTTCACCATTTGAAGTGAGCATTAGAAACCTTCCAACATTGTCTATCTTGACCCAAGCTAGGGACTAAACTAGGAATGACCACTGTGAAAGTTCAGTAGTTTCTGCTATGCCTATGGGCAGATGATACTTCCCAAGGGCTATTCCAGTTATAATCTACAGTTATTAAATTTTTTATTTCCCCAAGAGTTTCATAAGAAAAGATTATTTTAGGGGTTTTTATAAGAATAAATATCTTTTACCCGTTTTGGGTAAGATGTTGGAAAGTACTTTGCCCTTGAGCCTAGTTTGAGAAAGAAAACAGAAGAGACAGGCAATGAGAGCTGATCCTTCCCCTCTACTTAGCACTGATGAGGCCACACCTGGAATACTGGATCCAGTTTTGGACTTCCCAGTATCAGAGAGACATGAACACACTAGAGACAGTCCAGTGAAGGGCCACAAAGATGATGAAGGAACGGGAGCATCTCTCCAGAGGAAATGCTGAGAGAGCTGTGGCTGTTTAGCCTGAAGAAGATAAGGCTTGGGTGCATCTCATCAATGTGCACAAATACCTGAAGGGATGGCACAAAGAGGACGGAGCCAGACTCCTTTCAGTGGTCCCAAGTGACAGAAGCAGATGCAATGGGCAAAAATTGAAACACAGGAGGGTCCATCTGAACATAAGGAAACACTTTTTATACTGTGATGGTGATTGAGCACTGGCACAGGTTACCCAGAGAAGTTGCAGAGTCTCCATCCTTGGAGATATTCAAACCCTGACTGGACATGGTCTGGGGCAACAAGCACTAGGTGGCCCTGCTTGAGCAGAGGGTTGGGCCACATGACCTTCAGAGGTCCATTTCATCCTCAGCCCTTCTGGTGTTCTATGTTTCTGAGAACAGACAAGACTGACTAGGTAGCCATCAGAATTGCTTGCATATATTTTTTGAAAATGGCATTTCATTACTATTTTTTACTTGTATCAAAGGTATTTTTTTCTCTCTGGTCTGTGGAGCTAGACTTTACTCTGTGTTTTATCTGTAGAGACTGAAGCCAGGTTAGTCCAAAGAACCTGTGATATGTTGTCCTTCTGCTAATCAAAAATTAATCTTTTTGATATGGTGCCATTTATACCTGGGAACATAATGAAAGGAAGCCTATGTGATTGCCCAGTTAGTCTGTGCCAAAACTCTTTCCAGGTTAAAAGCACTAGCACCTTTAAATGGATGAAAAAATTTCATATAAAACACAACATCCTCTCCTGTTCTAACACTAAAAGGGTTAAGCCTTCTATTCTGTTAAATTAACAAAAGCACTGTTATTATTTCCTCCTTTCTTGCCAGCATGGTTTCCTCTGCAGTAACATCTGTGACACCACAGAATTTTTTCAAGACCTAATTAGTGATGATAGAAGAAAATGTTAGTTCACCAGATAGTTTGGGGAATAATATAATTTTTATGTACATATATATATATGTTTGTCTAGCATCTTGAATCTTCCTCACGTCCCCATGAATCTTGTGTGGTAGCAGCCCTGGAATGCAAAAATAATCTAGGGAATTTCGGATCACTAAGTTTAGCACTAAAGAGCCAGTGGTTTCAGTATGCTGCATTGTTTAGATGTGAGGTTAAATTCAGAGATCAGACTAAGTTGCTTTTCTGGAAAACCAGTCTAAATAGAGGTAGGGTCTGGAAGTTCCATTTTTACTGCCTGGCATTGGACTATGGAGGCAGGACCCTGGATAATGCAGAACAGTTTATTTAGGAGAGCAGTAGCTTGGCTAGGAAACAAAACAACATTGAGTCAGTTTTTTATTTCTAATTCTCCAATCATTAAAATATTTTCTGCCACCAGCAGAAGTGTTAAGAAGGATCACTAGCTTTAAGGACAATACATTGATTGAATTCATCAGAAAAACAGAGCTTATGCGTAAATTTAATTCCAACATTTTCAAAGGAGTCATCTTATACAAACTGTCATATAAATTAAAATGTTCAAAGGATCTAGTTCACTGTAGTTCCCTAAAATCAAATGTATCCCACTTCAGTTTTATAAATTGTTATATCTAGAATTTTCTTTTCGACCCATGTTAATATCTTTCTTGTTCAACCCTTTTTAATCTCCTGACCTATTTTCAATGGATAAGAAATTGACTTTTAGTCATATTCCTACATCACTGATGGGATCTTAAAGGTCTTTTCCAACCACACTGCTTGTGTGATTCTTTGATGATTCTATGACTGCTGAGTTTGGCCAGAATTCTGCGCCTTTTGAATACAAGGGCAGAAATCTGGTGTTAATGGCTGTAGCTATGCTTATAAAGACTGTTAAGTAAAACCAGAGTTGTGCAATCTGCTAAACTTAAAATAAAAATAAATTTATTATTGTCACT